>JAZGTJ010006610.1:0-24537 GCA_036877575.1 Botia almorhae | reverse complement strand
CTGTATGTCATTTTCAGTCTTCAATTCCTCCCAGCCCGTAACTATGGAAACTGTGAGTTGAGGCGAGTTGAAGACTAAAAATGCTGTACAGATACAAGTAACAGTTCCTGGCCAGCAACAATCATTAACAGCATCTCAGGTAAGTCTGCCGTGTGTCTCTTATTATGCCTGTTAAATTTAGTGGATATGACTAGTTTTCATATGGATATGACTGTAACAGATTTACATAGTGTTCACCAACTACTGAGACTCTGTAATTCTCAGACTGACCAAAACCAGAATGTTTCAGACAGACCTAAATCAGAATTTGTAAATATTAATGTAATAGTGAGATATACCATATTATAAATGTCAAGGTCTGATGTAAATAATGATGCTATGTTTCTGACAAACATTTGCATTTCAT
This sequence comes from Botia almorhae, assembly GCA_036877575.1. Taxonomy (NCBI): domain Eukaryota; kingdom Metazoa; phylum Chordata; class Actinopteri; order Cypriniformes; family Botiidae; genus Botia; species Botia almorhae. Next base: position 24,131 of record JAZGTJ010006610.1, on the reverse strand, counting down.
TTATCTATCTGAAAGCAAAATGTTCCCGGAGGTATTCCCGAAGCCACAATATTTAATTTCTGCTTTTTACAGTTGGGGAATAGTTTGCAACATCTGATATTTTATTACACCAAATTAAGAAGCACTGGTGTCATATTAAATGGTGGATGACAGCTGTTGCGGAAAAGGTTTCTCTCAAGGAATTTAATGAAGTTCGTAATAAATTGCAAATTGAAATTTTCATAACTAAGATGAGCTCCAGAGAAATTAAGTGGTTACATGTATAAATTTTCAGGTTCAACCCCCAGTTGTACAACATCATAATTTCTGTATTATGATCTCCTACCATGTCTGTCATATAGTACTCCTAAGAAAATAATAATAATAATTTTTGTGTTTGTGTTTGCCTCAGTGGTTAAACATAAAGAAGGCTTATCTGACCCAGGCAATATATCTAAGTGACCAGTGATGGTCACTGACACAATCAGAAGCCTTATGAATCAATAATGTTCAGTGATGTTCCATTCCTCTTTAAAAATAAATGGACAGGGTTAAAGTCTTGCTTTAGGTCTTAACTCACCAAACAGCCCTGTTGTTATTCTGTTATACAGCTAGAGAAAACAACAGAGTTTGATCGCTGAAAATTATTACAGGTGGAGATTTTTTATCCATCTTTCTGTTTTTGAGTTTTAGGACTTGTATTGTATTTTTAATTTGTATTGTATTTTGTATTTGTATTGTATTTTGTATTTGTAATGAGTTTGTTTTTTCTCAAATAATATTTCTTCCAAATAATATTATAAACTGTAAATCTAGATTATAATATGTTTTTGATAATTTACAGGGTTGAGCAGCTCAACATCACACCCTTCCATTTCTTGAGAAAATGTAGTTGACTTTAAGTATACATAATTCAGACAGAGTATACTAAGTACACTACGTTTTCCTAAGGGAAGTGACATCACAACTTCAAATAAATTTGTACCATGGAATGTGCCACCCACTATGAGTCATAAATAACATTAGTATGTGATGTGGTTATTGTGAGGTCTTTAATTGTAAAACCTTGTTTGTGTTCAAATAACATATAAATATTGATGTTTTTACACCTAGATATTGTCTAAAGAATATCCTAAGACAAAATAATTTGATGTTTAACATCAAGGTATAAATTCGCTTTTCTTTCATCTTCAGAGTCCAAAGCTGACAAATTAAACATTGATATCTTTTTGATGTTGTTTGCTTATTAAATATTCACATATATTTCGATTAAGAATCACGCAAATCTATTATTTATGTTACATTTAAACAGATCCAGTATGGTTACAGCACCATTAAATGTAAGACAAGCTTGCTCTTGTTTTCTCTCCCAGCTTTATAATGCCTGGCCTGACTATGATCATCACTCTGCCATTTCAAGCTTATTAGCTGGTGTAACCTTTGTTACCTTTAACAATGACCCTTTCGCTCCTATTTTTCTCTCATCTGAATGGAACGGATAAAATTGACATTAATTACAACTCTGGAAATTATTGAGCCAGTGTACATTCTCAGCAATTATTTGATTGCAAATTGTTTAATTGTTCTGTTTTAAAGTAAAATGTAATTAAGGAAAAAATATATGCCATTTAGAAATGGCCCTGATGAATATATAAAGGACATCGGTCTCTTTGCCAATTGCAGTGCTGGAAATGAGGTCGTGTGGACAAGAGACAAGCTTTTCTAATCACAATCTAAATGAGCTATAATTATTGTCTGTGTTCATTCATGGTTAATGGGTTTATTCCTAATTGCTAAAGGAAAATGACTCATTAGAGATATGTGGCTGCTATGAAATGCAGGTATTGAAATCAATGTGCCTGTTTTTATTTGCAAGATCATATTTAATGAAGGCATTGGGAGAAGCTGAAGTTGTATGAGACGCTGTACAGCAAATTCATAGATTATTAGTATTTAACCTTATGAGATGTAATACATTTAAAAAATGTTAATCATATGGCCATACTTACAATGGTTAAATGTTCTCCATAGTTCTTCGTAAATCCATAGACAGTATTTTCCATTTAGGCACATACTGTACAATGAATAACAATATACTGTAGGCAAGAATGCATATATATATATATATATCTGGGGGGAATGAAAATGTAAATAACACTGACTGACACACATACATTTTTCCTGCATACTGTTTCTAAGAGCATGTGTTGAGTATTTGTTTCAGTTATCTAATAGCATCTCATATGTGTTTGTCTGGGTGTGTCCATGTTAGTTCTACAGGTGTTTCAGAGCTCTGCTGAAATGTGACAAACTCCAGCGAGGTTCCAGTCTTAAAAGTTCTTCAAAGGCAACTAAACTTTTTAGGCCCGGACGGCACATAGACACTTTTGTGGTTGCCTCAGTGGGCCACACAGTGGCCCCCAACCCAGCAAATCCAGTGGAGGAGGAGCAGTGTCCTTCATCAGGAGATAATAGCAAACCTGTAGTGGTATCCCTGGTGGCCCATTACAATGGCTGAGAGCTATTCGGCTTTAAAAATGGCAACACTTGATGAAACTTTTCACACATAATGAGGGAAATGCTGTATGAGATTTGGGGGATTTTACAGGGTTGGAAGAGTATGTGAACAGTATGTCTTATCTTTATGTCTCTGGTATCCAACAACAGGATGCTAAATTCTTGTAGTAATTCTTGTTGTTAATTCATGTAGATAGCTGTTCCTAATTTTTTTTTAAAACATTCTCAGATTCTGCAGCCTTTGAAAACTTTGTAGACCTGCTGAGGTCTGCTGAGAAACCAATGCTGTTTACATTCAAATTTTTCACAATCTCTCAGTAAACAGGGATTCAAAAACAGGGATGTCTTTTAAAACTGCGGAAGGTTTTTCTATATCTATTATTTTTACAGACAACAAAACAAAAATTGGGACATTTTTAAATGACTCTGTTTGCACTGTTACTGTGTGGCCTGTGCCATGAATGTAATTTGTAGTTCCTGTGTTTTTGTTGTGTGTTTTTATTAAAATGACGTGAAAGACTGCTTTAGTTTGAGGTTAAAGAGTTTGTCATTCTATTAGATATTCGAATGAATGGCTCTGTTTAAGTCAAACAATACGTGATGGAAAAAGGAGACAATTGTATTGTGTTATGATAATATTTGAAAAGTTTATTAGTTGCATTTTATTTTCATGCTTCTTTATTCTTTATTTGGTTGGAACTACATTGTTTCAATCATTATGGCTGTAAGAAACCCGCACATTAGCACTTTATGTATACATTATTCATAATCATTGTCCAAACAGAGTTTTATAGTCATTTTTTATATTTCAAAGTGTTGTATGTAAATCTTTGAAAGGACATGCTCTTACATCTGCATAACAGAACAAAAACGGGAGAGTGTGGAGTGTTACATATGCTGGGTCAATTATAATACCATCCATTAAACTAACTAAAATAAGCTACTGGTAAAAAGCACTATCGCAACCTGCACCCTCCTGAAAAAATGGTTTGTAATATATTCTATATATTTAAATGTTTTCATTAAAATGTTTAAATTCGAACAACTTTTGAGTGGTTTTTGATGTACAGTAAAACAAATTAATCATATATGAATGCATCCAATGCATTAATAGTTAATACTAATTTACACCACTTAGTGATAAATATATTTTAAGCAAAAAAATATGTGAATAATACATCAAAGTTTGAGACCCCTAGTTTGTTATAATACCCTTTGGCCACCCCTGCCATTGATTAGCTGTCCGTTTGATTCCAGAATGTCAAAAAACGGCTTCTGAATGTATGACTTTGAAGTTATTTTTTAATTCATTCATTTTTGGTGTCTGTCCTGAGATTTATGTGCTGGCAAAGAGCCTCGGTTTTATCATTCCGTTAGCATTAAATTAATCATGATCTCCAAACACATTCTAGAAATGCACGTCTAAAATTATAGTTGATGTTTGAGATGAACAGACCTTAAGTTCACAGTTTTATATTTTTTTCTTTTTTGACAATAAGATGTTTTAATAGCTGTAATCATCTCTGCTTAGTTGTGCTTAGTGTATGCTTATTATAATTGAACCTAATTAGTTGTGTGTGCATTCACCCATGATGCTTTAACCTTGTTTACATTTGATTTTGATTTTACAATAATGCAGTAATAATAAATATCAGAGTAAAGCATAAACAAAACTCTACAGTCACATGCTGTGTTCCAAAATATAATTTTCCCTGCTGATAGACAACAGCATCTCAATAAACACATAAATGCTGAAAGATTCTGACTGTTAAAGATGACTTGATCATTAGAATTCTACCTGAGTGATCAATTACAATTAATGTGAAAGGACAGAAATATGTGAAAATGCTCACAACATCAAGATTCATCTTTGTCCACAACATCATGCATAAATGTTGAAAGCTGATGGCTATGACCGTTTGTGTTTGCAGTTAATCATATGATCATTTTGTTGTTATTATGTATTTTGTATTGTTTTATATTTTACTCCGTAATGTTTGTGAAAACAGAAAGATTTGAAAAGTTATTTTGGATTCAATAAACGTCTTTTGAAAGCACAGGGTCACTTCAAACATAAGAATGCGTCTTTTGTTGGTCTCATGCTAAAGAACTTCCAGACATTACACAATAATGTCTGTCAACATGCATGATGTACGTCTAGTGTATTTCACAGAGATACTTGCTGAGATAATTACTGTGTGTGATAATCTGACAGATTTAGGCATAGTGGTAAACTCATAAGGTAAACTCTCATACAAGCAAGTATTTCTTTATCAGATTTCTATGATTCTTTAGGCCTTATAAATACCCACAATCATAATTACCATTAAACTGTTTTAAGTTTGCAGGCATATAAAGAGCACTTCCTCCCATTTCAGATATTTATCCTGATATTCATGACTGTTTACATTTAAGCACATTTCACTTTAATGAAGTCTTTTTAAGGACATTATTGATGTCCATAGAATCCGTTTCTAAGATCTTATCTTGGCATCTTATCACGGACAATTGGTCAAACACAAGACAGATGTGACCTGATTAGAGTGGAAATCTTGTACACAGCTCAGCATTGGTGAAGTCAAGAGCACAATATCCCTAGAGCACATTTAAAGAGTGCTTACAAGTCTGGACTAAACAAAATTCATTAGAGATTCATCGTTCTTCCCTTACAAGGGATTAAGCTAATTATGATGTATTGGCAGTCAAACTGAAAAAGGTAAACTAATAAAAGACATTTAAATCAATGGATTTTACATTCTTCATGAAATACTCCACACAAGTGATTTAGACTAATTCAAATTCTAATAAACAAATTCAACAGGTCATAAAGACGCTTGTGTCTATACTCATAGTTGATAATGTTTTACAGGTTCTATTTAGAAATACTACATAAAACATTATATTAATGCTGGGAGGCGAATTCACCAAACTGTTGTGTCAGTAATTTAGCAGAATTTTTAAAGATACTTAAAGAAAATATTATGAGAATGTCTCATGGTTTTGAGTCCATGCAATGGAAGTCAGAGGATGCCTCTGTTGGTTGGTTAGCAACTTTCTTTGGACTTTTTTGTGTTCCTCAGTAGCAAAAAACATATACAGGTTTGGAATAGAATAAGGGTGAGTCAATGATGAAAGAATTTAAATTTTGAGGGGAACTATCCCTTTAAGGCACCGTTTGTGGTTCGCAAATACATTTAAACCATTAGTGGTTCTGGATGATCCATCAACATTTTTGCCAGTACTTGCAAGAACTGAGAGTAACTTGGGCTGAATTGAACTAAAGAGGTGCCTAGACGTTTTTCTGCCAGTGGTGTCTGAGAAACGCCACATGGTGCCTGAGAAACGCCACATGGTGCCTTGAGAATCTTTTAATTTCTACAGTGATTGCGTGTCAATAAATGACCGCATCAGCGGGCACAATTCATTCTTAGAAAATTGCCTCCTGAGCCTCCAATCAGTTTAAAACAACAAAAGCCTCCAGCAATATAAGACACAGCACTAGTTACCCTGAAATCAACAGGAGGCCTTGTTTTCTGTTTTCTAATTTTGGAATTTAATAGCATGTGGACACATACTATTCAGGGCTAAGCAGATTCAGACATAGTGAAGATGTGCTAGGTAGAACGACATATAATATATTTTTTAGGCATTACAGAAAGTCAGTATTATTCCAGTGCTTATACAGTAAGCTGTTTGAATGGTGGTTATTCTACAGGGGGATGACAAGCTCCTCTAGAAGAACTGTAATTACAGTGCATTTTTAAAGACAGTGAGTTTTAAAATCTCCCTCTTAAAGACCAAGTGTCTTGGCTCAGGTTAATGTGACATATAAAATATATTTTCCTGCTCAAAATATCTTGTATTTTAGATGCTGGCCCTGAATAGGACATGCTGGTGCAGCTGTGTAGCATTAGCTAACATGAATCTTCATTATGGTCCAAGCTGGTCTCTCTCTCTCTTTCTTTTCACCATGTCAGAACGTTCAAGCATCAGTTATTGCCTTTTCCTCAAAATTTCGACCTATAGCACCTATAAACATGGAGAAAAGCAAAAAACAAAGAAACATGCAGCTAATGCAGAACATGGACAGCATTATATCTCTGAAAAGAAGCGGCCTGCAGATGTACTTGTTTCTGAGACACTTGGCTGCCTTCCCAGACTGGATTGAGTGCCAGTACCAGAAAGATAAACGTTGGACAGATACAGACAGCTTAACGATTTATCTAATTGTAAATGCGCCAGACATCTAATGTTCATTTTTAAATGATGATAAAGCCATTAAATTTATTGATATTGTTACAATTAGATTTAGACTAAGATATTTTCAAAACCCACTGTTACTTATTTAAAAGCATCACTTTAAAACTGCAGTATTAAGCACTTGAGCTGTTTCTGTGCAGTTTTTGGAGTAACAAGGGTGTATGCATGTGAGTTAAGGAGAGAAGGTAAAAATATTTGTATAATGTAGAAACATTTACAATGTTAATGCATTTTAGAAGTGAAACTAACAAAACGCTATCAAGTGAGATTCTGGGATTGCCTTCTGCATGCTGCCCCAGAATTTGGCTAAGAAATGTTAAAACAACTTAGGAGACAGCATAATGAGGCTGCCGTCTTTTGGCCATCTTCTTTTTGGGAGAGCCCCCATGATGCTTTAAAATGCTGCCTTCATAGACAGTTCACTAGGATTTGGCTCAAAGTCAATGTTCCAGTGTCTTATGGACAAGTCCATTCAAACAAATAATGTTGTAGCTTACTTGTTAAGTGAACTTAATTACACAGGTACACTTCAAATTAACTAAATGTAATCTATTTCAGTACAATTCTAGCTTTCTAAATATTCTAAATATACGAATACAAAGAATGGTCATTAGGATGAATTCTCCTGAGGAGCTGTGGAGGAGGAATAGAAATACTTTACTGTTAGAGCAAACAAGTGTTACAGAGCAGACACTGATAGTCTCTGAGTGTCTACCTCCATCAGGGAGGCATCATCCTAATGAGCACTGACTTACAGTTCTAGATGTCATCTGGAAGGGATTTCTGCACACATAGGTGCAGACTATTTAATCACCCTTACTTTTTTAATTACTGTTCACGGTTATATACTCAAGTGTGAATCTCACAATGTGATTATACTGGCCTTCATACTACTTCCTGAATACATTATAATATTTGTGCTGTGTTATCTTTAAATGTTTCAGAGATTGATGGTACTGTTTTAGAAAAACTGACCAACAAAATGTTGGTTTGATATAAACAAACAAACAAGACAATGCATTATTATACGTTCTTTTACAATGCAGTTAGCATACAGAATTGTCATTGATCAATGCAGAGTAAACAGTGCCCTAAATTAAGAAATGCATCAGTTGATTTCTAGTACTGTCACTAACCACTCCAGCATGTTCTTAAGTAACTTCACCCTTCTCTCCAAATATTTCTTCCCTTATCATCATCTTAATTAAGCCTTTAGTGTCCTTATTATTACTATAATTACTACTCACTAACTACTAGGGTAATGTAGTAAACATGGCCAAATAAGAGAACCGGAGTGCAGACATTAGATCTGGATCACACTGTTCTGTGATGCCCAGAAAACAGATGGTACACTTCACCTCCTCTGCCCCATAAATCACCCCACCTCTGACATTTACTTTAAATTACAGTGGTGAGATCAGCGCTTCATTCATGCCCCCATCTTTATCATCCTCTCCCCCACTGAGAAAACATCCCTCATGTGTTTAGACAGGACTGCCAGAGGTTCTCCAGTCCCACCACTACCATCTTCAGCTCCTCAGTGTCTACAATTAATGATGATGCTGTTACTCCTGACCTGAGCTCAGAGCAAATGATGATATGATACCATTAATTCACCATATTATCTACACTCTGTTTTAAATCTTGTAATTGATTTTATTTTCTCAAAATAATGATTTAAAAACAGATTTCGGAATGTTTATTTTAGAATTAAATATGTTTACTCCTGTAAACCTACTGCTGTGATCGTTATAAAAATTTCACACAAGAGACCTAGTTTTCATAATATCCATCCAAAATTTAAGTTAGTACAATCTCCAGAGAAAATTCAAAGTGCAGATCCATGCATACTCTAATGGCTCAACTCATTGCGAGAGGGAGGAGTTTATTGATGCTGTGCTGAATTAATAAAACAAATAAATGATGCTTCGCTAAATTATAAAAATTAAATTACACAGTAAACATTACATAAGAAGTAATGAATGAAGAAATGTCTAAATGCAAGGAGGAGTTGTATTTTGATGAGGGGGATTCTTAACAATCACAATGCTGCCTAGGCAACAGCTGTCATTTCTGTTATGCATTATTATGTGTTACATATACTTGCATACTATATACTTGCATACTCCCTTACTACTAAAATTGATATACGTTTCCATAACCAAAAAAGTGTGCTACATACTTTTAAGGAATAGTAAGGAAGCAAATTGGAACACAGCACTTCCCACAGAATCCCAAACCAATGATTTCAGAGATGATTTCTTGATTAATCTTAACAGACATTTCATTTTATTTAAGGTTTTCAAAGCAGCACTTTAGTTTAATTGCAAAGTCAATACATACACAGTATGGGCTAAAAGTAGACATACTGAAATCTCAAACCTACTTGAGCGTATAATAAAGTCTGTGGCACCAAGGGCATAAAAGAGGCTGTATATTGGTACTGTACCACAATAGAGCTCCCGGGTCAGCTATACAGAATACAGCACTGAACTGTCATCTGGGAAATTCAGTCTATTTTTCAAATATTAGCTGACACATCGGAAAATGTTTTTGGGACAACAGTTTCAAGGATGACCCAAACAGCTTCTGTATTTTAGGGTAGCTATTATTAGCTATTTTAAGGTAAGGTTGTTATAAACATGTTTTACCATTTCGATATCTAATTTTATGCTGTATTTGTTCATTGTGTCATGCCATGCTAAGGGGTTTTATTGTGTTTACTGCCTCATGCAAGAAAGTGTTTTGTATTGTGTAATTTTATTGGACAGGGTTAAAAGTTAAACAAATTCAATTTGCTCAAAATACTGAGACACAGCTTACACAGGCGTTCTCTGAGAGAAAAGTTTGATTATTGTGCTCAAACATTTAGTTATGGGTCACAGCAGCAGCAAAGAAGTGCTGAGTTCATATACAGTATATTTTTCATTATTCATAAAATGCTTATTTGTTGTTTCATCACAATAACAATGAAAAAAACTGTCTGCTTTTCCTTTTTGTTTTAATTACAAAAAAATACATGCATAATATACTTTTCTTCTACAAAAGTACTAATATTTCTGTTGTTTTATTTTTATGTTTGGAGATAAAAAACCATGATAACACCACATTGTAAGACGTGCCATAAAAGGTGATTTCCTGGGTATATAACGTAAATACATGTTACATCATCCAGCATCATAGCATATATCAAGGTACCATCATTTTACCATAAACACTAAATTAAAATTTTCCCATTAAATATGACAGTTAGGAAATGGGATTTAATGACAGGCTGAGTTAAGTGAAAGTTATCCGTCTTGAAGCTTTGCGTGGCATCCCGTGGAGTTGAAATATTGTGCTGCCACAGTCGACTGAAAAGCAGCTTAGTGGCAAAGAGGAGATAGAGTCTCTGTAAACTTTCCACCACAGTAGCTTCATTATACTTTATTCAGTAAAGGTGCATGACAAATGAAAAGGTGATAGAAATTCAGAGAATCGGGTCTTCAGGTGAGTGTTACTGTAGTAGTTTCTCTGCAGTATAGCATATCAACTAAGATAAATGACTGTGCTAACTCTCCTCGGGGTGGCATTTTCAGAGAACTGTAATTGACAGTGATATATTAAACACACTAGCTGTTACTCTGTGGAATATTCAAAGCACATGGCACAATCAAGGTCAAAATACCAACAAGGCTAAAAATGCGATGACTTTTAAAGCATGAAACAACTTTATTATATGAACAAACTAATTTGGGTCATTTTTTATAACATATCAATATTGGCTGCTTGAGTTTCAAGCCTAAAACTGATTTAAATTTTACCCAGAAATCTAAATGACATTTAATTTAGGTTATTTTATTCTTTAATGGCCTTTTAAACCTAATAACACTATTGCCATTTTAACAAGGAGAAATATAATCCCTCAGGGGTCAAATTCATTAAGATTATTGTTATAGGTAATATCTGGAATCTTTATAAATTATAATTTTATGGCAAATGTGGGAAGGCAGAGGTCTGTCTGATGTTTGAAAGTTTAAGCGAGACAACCAATCATAACATTTATCTTAACATCAATATCGCATTCTGCCATCTGTTGATGCTGATTATATGGATTAGACAGCTAGACTGGCAAACGTTTCAAACATCTTTGAATTTAGTTAGCGCCATCCTGACCTCACTGCTGGTTTCAAGAACGTACTCAAAATAAACTTCACAGCACAGAAAATGCACAGAATAAATACAAATATTTAAAGAACTAAATGAATTACATTGAACCCAGTAAAAAGAGTCCTGGGCTCAAATTCACGTATTTGTGTCAAAGTAAAGACACCATGTAAGTGTAGGTGTCTCAGGAGCAGGTGATGTTGATGATATGGGGCAACAGGAAAAAATAAAACTTGTAGTGAGAAAAAAGCAATGAATTGCAAGACTAGGCACACAATGAAACGTTGATGTCAAGAGAAGAAGGAGGGAGGCTATTCTCTGCCGCTTCCATTTGGAGAAGCATTCACTCATTTTTCATCCCTGGGAAATTCTGAGGGATAAAATGGGGATGAGATTTTTCTCTCATGTTGGTATTATAAGTTGTCTTCTGTGACAAGAGGAACAGCTTAGGGTTCATCAAGATGGGGCGTTGCTATTGACTGCAATCTTATTTATTACAGTAACCAAGGCCTCTATGTTTATTTAGACCTAAACAGCAAGAGATGAAGGCTAAGAGTAAGAGAAGAGAGAAAAAGAGATATAGTGTGTAGGCTGTGTAAATGAAGCAAAACAATGAAGCATGAAGCAAGACAATGTTAATTCATTATTAGGAAAAATTAGGCAATATTCTGATCATTTATATTTACATTTATGCATTTGGCAGATGCTTTTATCATATACGTATGTGTTTCCTGGAAATCACAATGCTATACCAACTGAGCTACAGGAACACTAATTCAGCTACAATTACCACCAGGTGAAAGTGGACATAAATATTTTTCAGGGAGACAGTATGTTTGTTTTTACAACTCTTGTAAAGTTTACTCTTGATTCCACAGCAATATACCATCAGCAAAATCTTCAAATCTTTTAAAGCCTCCAAGATTGACAGTTATGCAATCTCTGTTTAAAGGTCAATATTTATACTTCATTCCTTAAGATCTGACATTTCTTACATTATAGCAACTTGTTGACAGAAAACCGCACAACATCTCAATCAGAAGCCTGTCCAGAGGAAAGTTTTCTTGCTCAGAAGTCTTGCTCTTTTAAAGCTCAAGTGACTAGATTTCTGACATATGATGTATTAAAGTATCAAAATAGTTTCAGATGTTTTTCCTAAAATACCATACAAGTAATAAATATAGACACATATGAGACAACTGACATTTAGTATATAGCTCATTAATTTAGAGCTATTAAATTCAGAAAAACTGATCAACAAAATTGGGTGTTGCCATTCATAATCATTAAACTGAATGTTTGAGTTCATGTTAAAATTTCAGACTTTTGGCAGATGGCAGATTTTGGTATCTTTAAGTCTGAGCACATTGTAAAACACTGAGATCTCCTTTGAAACTTTTAAAGATACATTTGAGATTATTTGAGATTATACACCTAAATTATTTAAACTGAGGTCTTTTTCTCTAAAACAAGTATAAAGAAAATACAAGAACTGGGAAAATTCTGCAAAATTCCCCATTTGCTCTCTATTTAATATCTTTATCAGATTTTGTCTTTCTTTATTCTATCTTCCAAAAGCGGACTGCCCTTGAAAAGGATCATCTCACTTGCCATATATCATCTAACCTGTGAATGAATCAATAACTCAGGTAACTAATGTACATGCACATCACACTCATTTCAGCTTCTGTAAGGTGAACCGATGCAAAAGAATAATGTCAATCATATTCACCATTGTTTATGGTCTGACAGCATATATAACTACCTCCAGAAAACAGGAATGGAACCAACTACCCCAGAAAACACCTGGAAGATCTCTCACACCAAGCACAATTTACAGAGTATATCAGTCAAAAACATACTGAAGTTTGGTTGAAAAACTACTGGTACAATTTTTAAATCTGTCTCAGCTTTCTGTCTTCTAGGTCACTGAGGAAACCTGTCTTCTGTTTTTAAGGATACTCTCTTCTATTGGCGCTTTGGGTGAAGTCTGGGGTCACTGGAGTCATATCTCTAGTGTCTAATGATCAATGTTCTCCTGGCATACCTCTACATCCTCATACCTGATCTTTGAGAGAAAGCTAAATATTTAAAAGTTTGCCTCCCTGTTTAAACTTTTATTAGTTACTGGATTTAAATGCAGGGCTGAGACAAGACAGAAACAATACTTGTGTGACAGCAAAAGGTATGAAGAAACCTTCCTGAAAGGGGTGTATTAGTTTGATAAACACTTTGAATCTAATGGAAATGGATGGCTTTATATTGGATATGAGTCTGGGTACACTGATGTCTCTTAGTATCGTGATGAGAAAGCCCAGAGCTAAAGAGATCTTTCCTAAGCCTTCTGCAAGACTGTCAACAGCAGATGATGATTTATGAGGCACACCAACAGAGGTTCTCTCATAAAACCAATTCAATACCTGGAGGTGTTGCCCATAGAGTGCCAGAGTCAACATTCATATACTGTAAAGGACATCAAGGATATGCTGAGCTTTTCTGTAACTATTTTTAACTTTTGTAGATTTACATGAGGACATATACAAAAGATGCTTAAAAATGTTAAATGGAGTGGCCTATCTTTAGTGTTTTTAAACTGGTGTATGTTTTACACTACTTTACACTGTAAAATGGCTTTACGATACACTACAGTAAATGCGTCCCATATCTGTTGTGACAGGAAATGTACTAAAAAGTATGAAAACTGAGGAAGCATGAAAAGTCTTACATTGAGAACACTCAGCTAGACTATTTGAAATCAGATTTGCCAGCCACATTGTTGTTGCTGATTATGTCCACTGGCTACAGCTGTGTAAATGCATGAGTCTGTTGCACTGGAAGCAGCAGCTCAGTATGAGACAAGCCTTTGAGACAAGAGCGAGTGATTATTTCCTGAATAATTATTACCAATTATGTTGCTAATTTAACATTTCTTAATGTTAAAGAAAAAAATAAGAAAGAGGTTTGTGTCTAATGCTATTCAAATGTGCTGTTGTGAATCAAATTACACTATAGAAATGTCTATGAAAAGAACACAACGTAACACATTTTGTCTGTGTTCATTACGCACTACACAACCCATTCCAGTCTTAAAGCTGATTGGTCAATAGCTGTAATTTATTCACCACAAAGAGCCTCTATGACCTCTTCACCATGTTACTTTTTGAATAATTTTTGCACAGCACCCATAGCATTATTTGTGGTGAATAGCATCATTCTGTTTGTGTTTTTATCTCAGGCACTTCAATACAAACAGGGCAGCTAACAAAAGTCATCTGTCATCTAACAAAAGGGTGACATTTTATGACTATTATAAAAACATTTTAATAAACATCATCTTGTTCTGCTTCATTGTTCTCATACTTTATTGCTTAGAAAAGCACATCCATAACAGAGTAACATGCTGGGTGCAAAACCAATTTTGAGTTCTTTCTCTATGACATTATTACAGCACCAGCATTACGGTGCGTGAGCTGTCGTTGGCAATAACCAGAAAATGATTGCAGGTCATCTTGTGGTAATGTTTGTGGTAATAGCCACCTTATCCTTCAGCTGCAAAATGAATTAAAGCTGCAGCTATGTTTCTCAAGTACAAGTGGAGGTCACATGAAGCATTTTATTGGCACAACGAAAATATTATTTTTAAAGTTGACATTATATATATGTTACGGTGGAGGCTCCAGCCACAGCGCGAACCATCTCCCGAATACTAATCACTCTGGACTACATTTCCCATAAGCACCCGCGACTGGATTCACCCGGAAGTTACACCTGTTCATCATTTACCCTCATTATCTTCCGTCTATATAAACTGGATCATTTCATGAACTCATTGCGAAGTCTTGTTTGCCTCGGTGACATTACTAAGCGGTTTCTATACTGTTTTTGGATTGTTTTGTTGCGTTTGACCTTGCCTGTTTTGGATTACTGATTCTCGCTGCCTGCCCTTTGGACTTTGTTTGTTTGCTGATTTTGTGATTACTCTCTGCCTGCCTCGACCTACCGCCTGTCTACCGTTCACGATTGTTTGCTGCCAGCCTCTGACCCCTGCCTGTCTAACGTTTTTGATTATTGCCTTTACCTTCATTAAAATACTGCAGATGGATCCGAATGTCTCTGACTCATTGTTACAATATAACAAACAAGACACTAAAGTTACAATAGATGTTTACCTTACCATCTTATATTACTGCCTATTTGAAAGTATTGATTATATTATTCCCTTTAGGATATACAGTATCATTCCACAGTTTTAAATAAATATTTCATCGATCAAATTACTTAAACAGATTTATATGCAAAGCTGCTTTGAAGCAATGCAACACTGTAAAAAGCGCTATAAAAATTGAATTGAGAAAGGAATTTATCATGGCATGATAAGGAAACATTATGTATGCGCAAAGAGCAACATTTACATGTTGCTTTGTAAGCATTTTGCCTTATTGTCTTTTTCAAAGAATTGTAATAATGTATAACACCTATTTTACTGATTTAGGTCTGATTATATTTTGCATAATTGTGTTGATTAAAAATCTTAATAAAATTAAAAATTTATTTAGTGATTTCTTTATTTCTTGTTTGAAAACTGTGATGCTCTAAACCTATTTCAGAAACTCTCTTTCCCAATCTGCAGATAATTCTCCTCAAGATAAATTGAAAAGAAACAAAATGATGTCTCAGAAACAAAAAAACAGATTCACCACCTGGAATAACATGTTGTACACTATCAAGTCATCTTAAGCACTGCAGTTTATTGAGAAGAAAACTGCAGCTGCAGTGTGCAGTGTGCAGCTCTTTGCCGACCCAGCGGAAATTTAAGTCTGTCTGGAGCTATATAGTAAATATCTGTTTCAAGTATAAAATGTCTCCACTCTCTGCAAAGGCTGTCAGATTGTTTCTATAAAAGTCTGTTTTTAAACAGTCAGTTATAAAGAATAACTGATCTGTCTGCTAGATTTTAATCATAATATTATAAAGCATAATCAGTGTACAGTACCTGCCCAACTCATTATTGGGCTTGTTTTGCCATGTAAAGTAATATATTAAACAATTATCAAAGTAATTGTTTGGTGATAAAGGTGTTTGTCTTGCACAAAAAGACTATATAAGAAAAAAAAAGAAATGTGTACAATAGACCTCTCTGTGCAGTCACACTATTTAAATTAAATGGTGTTTGCTAAATGACGTCAAGAAGTGTTTTGTCACAGAAACTGGATTGTGACTTGGATAGAGACCTAGAAATTCATACTACTATTTATAAAGTATTTATAAAGTATTTATAAACTATTAAGACAAATTCTCCGAGTGTTGCTTTTTAAATAGTGTCTGGACTACAGTAGCTTTGTAAACAGCACAAGATTTTGAGTCAAATGTTCAACTGCACAAATACCTTTAGGTTTACATAAGGTAGCTTTTCAAATTTAGATCAGGGCAGGTTGTTCCCTGTTAGTCAAAACTATGGTAAGTCATCATTATCCCTTTTTTACAAAAGCAACAAACAGAAAAATCATGAAAACATTTAGGATAGTAAACGTAGAGGTAAATTACAGTTATATAAATAATTAAACATGGCTTATGATAAAATAAACAATATACAACAGTATATTATACAACAGTATATATACAACAATACAACAGAAGAGATGACAAAAAGTCATGGAATTTCAAACACATGGAACTTACACAGTGTAGTGTTGGACTCAGAAGTATACTGTGCAATACCATTGCCAGGCTGGGAAAAGCCAGAACATTTTTTATCCAGTTTCGTTTACCTGAAAGAAGAAAGTCATATACACCAGTAATTGCTTGAGAATGAGTAATTGATGGGATAATGTTTTTGGTCAACTACTTAAAGAATATTTGTTTAATAAACTTTCAAGATTTTAATTTTAGTACAGAACAGTAAGGTACAGCAGAGTACAGTACAGGTGCAGTAAGTGTGAGGTGATGTTTGATATCATATGCAGGTGAGATGGACAGGTAGCACATTTCTTTTAATTGTTAAAATGCAAAAAAAACTTCTAAAAATCAAATTCATCAAATTACTATCAAAATATGAAATTACAGTTAAATATCAAATTACAGTTGTTGAAAGCTGACAGGAAAATAAGTAATTCACAGAACACGCAGCTACTACATAACTTGCTTGCACATGCTTGTCCTTGCATTATGTAATACAGAACAGCAAACTGTAGCCACTGGACTAGCCCGAAACCATTGACAACACAAAGGGCACTTTTATAAAGCAATGATGTTCCAGAGATTCACAGAGCTTTCACTTCAGTTTTAAATGATGCCTTATCTAAATGCTGTATGCTTATTACCTCAAACTTACCTTCACAATTCATATCATTTAATAAATGCATACAACATATATGACTCACAGACAAGCTATTTTGTAACATTGACATTCCAACTTTAATGGCATACCTAGCTGTGGCTGTCCTAATTTTGTTCTTTATATTGTAATTAATGTGTACTTCATAAGATCTCTTGGCTGTAATTCTTTTTACACAAATGAATTACAGTGGACTAATTGTAGGTCAGTTCCCCTAGAGCAACTTGAGGTGAAGGGTGCAATAATAACAAGCAGAATTGCCAAGAGGGACACAACAAGATATGTTACACAGTAACTCTTCAGTTGGATCACCTCCAATCATGAGTATTCTGGTCAATGCCATACAGAAACGTACAAGGTATTTTATTGCCTCCCCTGAGTCATTGTATTGTAGATACAAGGTGGCTGCTACAAGCTAAATAACAACATAGTGAAAAACATAACATTATATGAGGGGTGTTCACAGTACAGAATAACAACCAGTCAAATAAAAAAACAGGTCACAGGTCAAATTTTTTTTTGCTATAACTAATGAAATAACAAGTTTGTACTGTACTTTCTGCACATACAAATCACACTAACTGGGCTGTTGCATTTGGTTTAAATTTGTAATGCAAGTGCAATGCAAGCAATAAAGCTGTGATATGAGGGGCCATATAAGCTGTAATTCATTCTGGCAGTCTCATACATACATCCCCCTTTCATATACATATATTTTTAATCTTACACACATACATTCTCCTTTTACATACATATATGTTTTTTCTCATATTCATATATTTTATTATTTGAGAGTAAAAATATGTGCATGTTAAAGGAGAATGTATGCGTATGAGAAGTTTAAGTGCTAGAATGAATAATGTAATAATAATGATGTAATAAGCGGCTGCATTCAAAACAATACTGTTACTGTTTTCTTCCCTACTACCTGCTGCCTGCATTAATTTCTCATGAGAACTGCAGAATTCCCTGTAACCCAAAGATTTTCACTCTTGTACGAACCTGATAGAATCCAATGCTTCAGCACTCAGCAAAATAATTGCTCTGTTCCAAAACCTAATAAGCTGCCTTGCTGCTTACATAGACCATTATCTTTTAAGATCTATCTTTATTTAAGATGCCATCTTTATTAGGTGACAGATTTGCAATGTTCTATATAGGACGGCACATAAAATGCATTGCTATTTTGAAAAAAATCTGAAAGCTGTTATTGGAATATGTACCACTAGAAATTTTTTAAGTTACTGTTACTTTATTACTCTAATAGTAATAAAATTATATATATATATATATATATATATAATTAAATAAAATTAAATAATTTCAATGAACTCACAATTGATTTCAATACATTTCAATGACATAAAAATGCTGCCAACAATGTGATAGCATTGTTATTGATAAGCATATCCATACATAGCACACACATACATCTTGGGTAATATAATAGATTTTAAATTAGGCATGACCTAGGCATATTTTATCTATACTTTACATTATTTACATATTGCTTATTTATTATTAATATTCTAATTTTTCACTATGTTTATCAAAATGCATTCTGGGATTGATTTCTCTGTAAAGCAAAATGTACATGAGGCAATCTGGCTAAAATGTGGGGTGTTAAGGCAGTGTATTAAGTATTTGGAAACTTTTGGAAAAGATTTTAAAACCAAGGGTCATTTTCATTACCATCTAAATAAGTACCTTTAAATTTATATCACTCCATATTCCTAAAACTACTTTGCATCAAAAGCCTTTGAAAATTTGAAAATGTGTTCTTTAAGGGTGTATCTGAAGCTTCAGCAGGACATTACCTACTATTACTATAAGTAATAAATTTTGCTTTGAAAGGTCACATTAGGAAAAAGACCGGCAAGAATTACATTATGATGTACAGCTCCAATGGAGCGATCACAGATCAGGAAGACTGCACTTCCAAAGGCTATGTAATTCTCTACCTCTGTCTCTGTAATTGGTTTCACTAAGGTCACAAATCTCTGCTTTCACAGACAAAAACTAATGAACCAAAATTCCTAGGTGAGAAAGTTGGATTTCTCTCTGTAAGAAATATTTACAAGTCACCACCAGGCCCAAAATGCCAAGATTCTTCTCAAGCACATTGCCAACAGCCGTCATTGTAATTAGTGTAGATTATTTAAGACCAATGTTCCACTTCATGTAAACTTGTTAGTTACTGACATGCAAAGGCTTCGGTTATACAATCTTTACATCCCAGGTTTCACTTCATTATCCCATCAATACATTTATGATCATCTCTCTAGTTAACTCGGCTTTGATGGCTGTCTTACAAGGAGCTATACAGCAGAAAGGACGTCCAATGGAAGGGTTTACCGCATTATGTTGCCTTTTGACAGAAACAAATCAGCTAGCATGCTGCCTCTATAGTAGGATCACACCTCAGGGAAATACAGTATGGGCCGATCAGTTAAATAAATGTTTGTAAGAATTCTGTGAGTTTTTTTGATCATATCCTTGTAATGCCAAGTTAACATCGCGGACAAGCAATTCATCAATGCCACAGTGTAGTACACAACCTATTATAGTTTGCAAGGACTTAGCCTTCCTAGCTGTTTACTTATGTGGAGAAGTCAAAAGTTATCTTTAATCTGTAGCTATAACTTGTGTTTGTTTGTTTTGTATTGTTTAATTCATATTATTTGTATGTTTGTTTTTATGTTGTATGTTTTATATATACATTTACATTTAGTCATTTAGCTGACGCTTTTATCCAAAGCGACTTACAAATGAGGACAGGAAGCAACTTCTATTACAATAAGCAATAACAGTAAAAAAAACTGTCAATGAAAGGTGTAGAAACTGTGTAATAAAACAAAACCCTTGTACAGACCCCTCATAAACCAGCATCTTCTCTAATAAGAACCAGGCTACTGTGTCTAAGGGAGCATTTACACAATATAGTGCAGCACGAGTGCAGAAAGTCTTAACCAATCCTGATTCAGCTGATTCTATTTCTGATTAAGTAACCCTGGTTTAAAATTATCCCTATGGGTGGTGCACTGCAGCTCAAGTCAAGCTTAGTCTTCACTCTTCAAACATTCTTGAAATTCATAATGCATAAAGAATCCCACATTCTTTCTTGCTGAGAAGATAAGTAAAAGGATTACATTTGAACAAGCCCATCAGGGAGGGCCACAGTGTTCCCACAAAGACGTGGACAGAACATTCTTTCAAAGAGAAAAGAAGCACCTGTTGTGTTTTTTTAAAATAGAGCCAATTTCATGTGTATAATTGATGGAGGATACACATACAAGATGTTTGTTAAGATGTGACTATCCAATCATATTGTGAGGATCATCTGAAGAAAATATGCTCAGCATGACATTGTGGATTGCATTGGCATAAGCCCAAGATTTACCTCGAGCACCTGCGGTAATCCTTTCTCCCTCCGCAAATATTAAAATAAAACAGTTTTATCTATTGTAGCCCTAAGCCGTATTTATGGCACTGCTCTGACTCTTTTGTTTGGCCAAAGCAATACAGGTTGTAATAAAGTAAACTGAGATTTTTATGATTATTACATGGTATTACCCTTACGGGTGATTGACTTAATAATAATAATTTAAGAAAGAAAGAAATAAGCTAATATTAAGGTATGGAATAAAATATTATTGGGCTTTAACTATAATGTCTGCTTTTTGTCATACTGAGCCTGAAGTTCTAAGACTGCTTAAAGGAATATTGGAATATTAGAAGAAGTGCAGGCAATAGGATGACCGGAGTAAATGTGTTTAAACTGGACAACTGCATGTAGTGTACATTCTATGCTGCATGGAGTCTGACAGTACATATCTACTTTTCTTTCTTTTTTAACTTTTTTCACTCCCACAAAACATGTTGATTGAATTCAATAATATCTGAAACCAGTGTTATTGGCTCCAATGTTAATGGATCTAAATTTAAGCTCCAAATTACCTGAATAGATCATTAATGCATTAGTGAAAATTAGACAGCATTAATGATAATAATGGTCCTTGTTATCATACAGGTCTGAAAGACAAGCACATTTGTAAATTTGCTAATAAAGTAAATTTGGCCTAAGACTAAAGTAGGTTGGGTTCTTTACACTGGATATTTAAACAAGCCAGGCATGTCTGATACATGTTTGGAGGCAGATTGATTAGAGTTCTGGGACATACGATATAATACGTTTGAATTTATCCTACTTATCTTTAGATATTTTAGTTGCACAGTTAATCAGACATTCTTTCCCAACTTCAAATCAGTTTTAGTCTGTTACACAATTATGTAGTCTACTATTATGCCACTATTGTGTAAATTCTGCTCTTTCACGAACATATCTCCTAAATTGAGAATGTAAATAATGAAAAGGTTTGGCTAACTGTTCAATGCTGGATTTAGTTAAAACTTTTAGTTAAAACCTCTGCTGAACAAGTACTGCCCCCATCTGGTTGGTCTTTTCCAGAGCTCTTCCAGTGTAACTTGAAATGAAATCTAACATCCAACACCATCTGATTAAAGACATGTGACCAGTTACAATTTGAATAGTATGTAAGTTTTTCTCAATAAAGCAACAACATATTACTGCAATATTTAGTAAATGATTAAGACATACTCTACCATGAAATGTTATAAATCAGGCAGTCTGTAAATCAATATTTATCAAATCTTTATCATTTATACAGGCTGCAGATGTTTCCTTGGTATCTTGTTGTTTTCATACATAGTTCTCTTTTAAGTAACCAAACCTAACACCCTAAGTGAACTAAGTAAAAAAACAAAATTTGTCCCTGGCCTTGAAAGAAATTCTCACGCGCATTGTACATGAAACAATCCTCATAAATATGTCTGTAGATGTTGAAAACTTTTTACTTTCTGGTTTCTGTCAGAACGCTGGTTTCTCCGTCAGCAACATGCGCATGCGTCCTGAGCACAGAAAAGAAAAACCTGTTATAAATTCATTTTGTTGTGCACAAAAAATATTCTGGCTGCTTTATAAAATTAAGGGCCACTGTAAACCCCAGTGGTCACATGGACCATTTTAACAATGTCTTTATCACCTTTCTTGGCCTTAAAAGTGGTATTTGTATTGCTGTGTATTGGGGTGGGGGTCAGAAACCTCTCAGATTTCATCACAAATATTAGTGTTCCGAAGATGAGCGAAGGTTTTACAGGTTTGGAACAGGTGAATAATTAATGACAGAATTTTCATTTTTTAGTGAACTTTCCTTTGAAAAGTCTCAGGTGAAACCTTATTCTTATGATGGGGTTACTGGAGGACCTGTTACCAGTATCTGGAGGTTTTCCAGAGGATTCTGGCATCTGAGGAACCTTAAACTATGCATTTTAAATGCTTTAATGAATAAAAACCATAAACTTCTTGGGAACATTCTGTTTAGGTCTTATCTGGGTAAGCTGTATAACTAATTTCACAGACACTGGCTTCAGCATCTCAACGGAGCAGAGCAGTTAAGCTGCCCGCTGTGAGACCACTGCCCTTTTATTACAACAGGCCATAAATACATTGACTGGGAAACTAAATATAGTTCTATATAAATATAGCCCTGAGTTGCCACTTGCACAACTCCTTTTGGAGAACACACATTCAAATCAAGTAAGAGAGTACTAGTAATGGTAAAGTTTACTATCATCAAAGATTGGGTCAGTTGACATTGTCATTTACAAACTCATCATGCAGTTTACGGTAGGTGGGATGTTTTGTTAATCAAAAATCCTCAAGAAAAAATTATGAACTCATGAACACATATTTGTGGTGAAGTATTCTCAGTTCACTTAATGCTGAAGTAAATCTGAAACATTGTGATAAAAAAGTCCTGCATGTATTATTGTACAGTAATATAGCAGCATAGCAATAAACAAAATTGAGCCCTCCTATAGGTTTATTGATATTTACAAATTACAATGTAGTGATATGTTGTCAGCATTTACAGAGTAGGAAATACTGTAGGATTTTTAAAAGACAGCTAAGTACATAACTCAGTGTAAGTACTCAAACCCTACTGAAGATGGCAGCAAACTCCTGCATAGGCATGAAATCTTAGGCCTTTCCTCCTAAGGGGTCGGTGTTTGGCTTGTTAGCATGGCCCATTTTTCCCCTGCTGGAGGCTGATCTGCATTACACTATTCTAAGAGATCTTTCAAAAGCAGCTGTGCATTAATATGAAAAACATTTTTGAAAGCTACATATAAATTACAAATATTTCATTACATTATAGTGGTATAGATGTTTGGCCGTGAGTTAAAGGGCTTTTAAAAGCATGACACTTTATGTGTGTCTGCCAGCTACAAGCCTGCTACAAGCAAACTGTGACAAGGGGAAAACAAGAAAAAATGACTATGAAAAACATTAAACAAATCCGTATGACTCTTGTGCTGTATCTGAAAACTTGAAAGCCATCAAGCTTTCTAAGAGGGAAAGATGGAAACTTAACTCAAAATATTCCCGCCTTCACACACCAAATTTATATATGCTACAACAGAGAGCTCTTCTTTAATATAAACATTTTAATGACACCATTGTTCAATGAATAGTAAATAAACTATTATTTAACTAACTATAGTTGCCAAACAATGTTTTTATATAGTTGTTCTCAATATTCTTTATCAATTTAACTAAAATTCCTTTACTAATCATTTAATGAATGTAATGAATTGGTTATTAGTCTGTTGCTCAGTAATTAGGTTCTACTGAAATAATAATATCAACATAAGAGACTCAATGAGGATAAACTGTAACCCTAGACACACAGTGTACCAAAACAAGCAAGGATCCAACTCAGACACACATACCTTAAAGTACAGACAGATACAACTGCATTATCTTTAAAACAACTCCCCCCACTCAACATTGGTCTGATAGCATCTAAAATAC
>JAZGTJ010006609.1:0-19679 GCA_036877575.1 Botia almorhae | reverse complement strand
AACCTGCTAAAGAAGCTCCAATGATACTGATACACCTGGTTGAGAATTGCTGCACTAGAATATTGACACTTTTAATTATGCCTCATTCTGCCACTGACTAGAGGGAATAACCGTACTTGTAATGTATTCATAAACTACAGGTTACGGGAGGATAAAGAGTTAAATATCTCCAGATAACATACTGCAGTCACTGTTTTCAGCTAACATGAAGAGATCACGATATAAATCAGATATTTTGGTAGGCTGAGAAGAAAGACATTGGAGGGAATAATGCTTCAAAATAGTGCCACAAATGTTGCCTGAAGAATCTTTTCAAATGTTTCCTGTGAGATCTGCCTATGGTGTGTCTACACAGTGTATATCCACTGCCACATTCTTAAATGTCTCCAGAATAACGTGTGTGCATTAAGCAGTTTATAATTGGCTGTAATCACACACCATTTACTAAGTTTGTTAATTTGAACTGCAGCTTTTTCTTCGCCAGAAATCAATTCTGTAGAAAAGGTCTTTGAGTGATCAGTTTCTCTCACGTCTCTATTTGACTTGACTGACAGTGGTAGTATAGAGGAACAAGGGGCCATTCAGAATGTATTGTTAGACATAAGGCTATGCTTCAGTGAAGTTACAACTACATGTCACCTTCATAGTACTGTGTGATCTGAACCCCGTTGAATTTAGCAACATCAAAGAAGCGATTTACATTCATTGTGAGAAGGACCTTCATTTAATCCTGCCTGCCATGAACACACACACACGTCCCCTTCTCATATTCAGAATTTATGATATAAAGTGTGTTGTTTGTAAGAACTAGTTCTGTGTATGTGTGAAGCTGGGAGGCAATTTCCTTTGTCTCCCGCTGGGTGATTATTAAGCTGACTTTTTTGTCTTTCATTCTCCCAATGCCCTCTCTCTCTCTCTCTCTCTCTCTCTCTATCCCTTGTGAATACAGTCTGCACTAATAGACTGCATCTGTTAACGGATTGTGGCTGCCAACCAATTTAACTGACCTGCCTCCTCAGTCTGTAGTCGTGTATGTGTGCATGTTTGGTGCTGATAGCTGTACGATTGCTTTGCCCAGAATCTACTGCTTTCTGTAATCACACGAAAAATCTGCGGTGTCAAAGAAAGAGAGAGGTGGTAAACTAACTTCATGACATTTTAACTCTATGTAAAATATGTAAAGCAAAAATTGACAATTCTGCCATCATCTTACCCTCATGTCATCCCAAAGAAATTTATCCTGGAATATTCATTTTTGTCTGTTTCCACTCCTGTTTCCCATAATGCTTTGCCAACAGCCTACACATAGAGAGAAGGTCAAGTGTTCGGGAGCTGCAGTGGGACCACAGAGAGACATTAGAGACGAAGGGAAAAGATGAAAGCATCACTCTCGCGGCTGCCACAAGGAGGCCTTGAGATGCTCTACACAAACACCACACGCGCGAGGACAAGCCTCCCACACACAAACACACACAGTCGTGGAACTCGTGAGAGGCACTTGAGGAAGATTTGTGCAGTTCTGTCATCGGTGAAAGATAAGAGAAAACCGAGAGCTTGAAGCGCGAGTAAATGGGGGAAATATAAAGAACACGAGAGAGGGCTTTGAACATGAACAAGTGAATGATTAAGTGGAAAAATAAAGGGCATGTGAGAAAGAGCAGGCCGAGAGAATTGTAATGCAAACCACTCAGCAGTTAAGATATGTTATTGTAGCAGTACAGAGTCAGTCTGTTCCGAATCTGATGACTTAATGGCATCTGCCTTCCCTGTTAATCTGGCACTGCCCCTCCTTTCTCTCATCTCTTTCCTCTCATCTTACATATGAAGAGATGGATGGGTTATATGCGCTTTGCAAAAAGAAAAAAGGAGGGAAAGACAGTGATGCTGGCAGGCCAGTGGCTAAGAGTGGCAATAACTGTTATTGTTTTGACTTGAAAAGACATTATCGCACCTGAATCCCACCAGTCAAGTACAGCTAGGAATGGAATAATAGTAAAATATATATATATTTTATAGTGTTTTCTATCAAACATTTGTGAACCCCTTAAGCTGTTCAGAGATTTCTGTTGTTTTACCATGATTTTCTTATCATCACCTGCATTGGTAAAGTCAAGTGGGTAACTGATTCAGGTAAAACACATTTGGTGTTAACTGCTTAACTTAATAAGTTAAGCAGACCAATCAAATTAGACATCCTTAGGAAAGTGGTTAGGCAACACTAATTAAAAGAGAGGGGAAACCAACCAAACCACTGTAGTGCCGAAAAGTCAAACAATGTAAAGGAAAGGAGATATCCGAGGACATCAGGAAGAAGGTGGTGACAGCCCATCAGTCTGGGGAAGGCTATAAGACCATCTCCATTAGATTCCAACTCCATCCATCCACTGTAAGACAAATCATCTACAAATGGAGGGCATTAAACATGACCACAACTCTGCCTAGAAGTGGACTCCCATCAAAACTATCATAAAGAAGCACCAGAAAAATAATAAATGAAGTAATGGCCAACCCACCCATCACCTCTAGAGAGTTTCAGACCTCTCTGGCCGCATCTGGGCTAAATGTACATGCATCTACAATCAGACCAAAATTTAACAGACATGACATTTATGCGAAGGTTGCTAGAAAGAAGCCAATGCTCTCAAAAAAGAACAAAGCTGCCGTTTCAACTTTGCCAGACAGCATTTGGACAAACCAGAGGCCTTTTGGAAGTCCATTTTTGAACAGATGAGTCCAAAATAGATTTATTTGGTCATAATCAAAGCCGCCATGATTGGAGAAAAGCTAACACTGAATTCCAGGAATAGAACCTCCACCAAGTGAAACATGGTGGTGGAAATGTGAAGGTCTGGGGCTGCTTTTCTGCCTCCCGGCCAGGGTGGCTCCATATTATTCAGGTAAACTTGAATTCTCAGACCTATCAACAAATTCTTAAAGAGAGTCTCCTGCCATCAGTAAGAGAGCTGAAGCTGGGCCGAAAATGGGTGATGCAACAAGACAATGACCCTAAGCATTCAAACAAATCCACCAAGGAATGGCTTAAAAGAAAGAAGGTTCACACTGTTGAATGGCCTAGTCAAAGTCTGAATCTCAATCCAATTGAAATGTTGTGGCCAGACCTGAAGCGAGGGGTACATGCCAGATGTCTTTCCAACCTCTCTCAGCTGGCCGAGTTCTGCAAGTAGGAGTGGGCAAAAATCCCCAAAAACAGATGTGAGAAACTGATCAGTGGTTACAGAAGATGTTTGGTTGAGGAAATAGCTGCAAAAGGAGATGCCACAAGCTACTAAATAAAAGGCTTTACATACTTCTGCACAAGTCAGATTTAATATATAATGAAATTAATGAAATTATTAATGGAAATGTTTATTGATAAAAACATATTTTTTATTTTATTTATGCAATTGGCAGCCTTTGACCTATTTATTAAATGATTTGCATTTGAGCTACACATTCCCTGGGAATCAAGCCCATGACTTTACCATTGCTATCATTATTCTGTACAAATATAACAAAGATGAAAAAGTTTTAATTAACAATAAACCATTTTAATTAAGACATACTGTTGATAAACAGACAAAAATGACACTGCTTAATATTAACAATGAAAGCACCGTATATTGCAACGATGATGTTTATTCCCCAGCTTTAGTGATTTTTTTAGTGATTTAACAGTATTGATCAACTTTAACAGATCAACTTTAGATCTAAATAAAGGAAAAGTGCTAGATTTCAGCAAAGATGTAACCCTGTAATTCAAAACAAATATTTATCTATATTCACACTATTTCACATTTGTAAGTTGTGATGCCTAAACTTACTCTACAATATTAATTTGACATTGACAAAATGTATTCAAAACTGCTCAGATATTAGAGATCGGTGATTGGCCATAAAATGACAATAATTTTGGCTTATCAGTGTCTGACAGAATTTTAATATTGGTGCATCTCTACTAAAAAGTTTTTTAAATAGAAAGAGTTGATTCCATTAATCCAATCATAAGGGATTGACCTTGACCTTAACAATTTCCTACTTGTGTTGCTTTATATTTTTCCTGTAGTAAAATTTTAAGTAAAATGTCGACAGATGGTGTTTGATACATAATGATACATTAATATTTGTCTTTACATTTTCAAAATGCTTGTTTAAAATGTTTACAACTGTTCGAGTTGCACACGTTTGCTCAGCTTTGCTAAAATGTTACTAATGTAACTAAAATGTAATTTTTACTAATATTATATTAGTAAAATTATATACAGTCTCATTTCGATGTAATATCAGCTAAAAATAATGAATGACATCCACATATGACAACATTTACAGGTTGTTTATATCCAAATATAAACATTATGCAAAACTAATACATTAAAGCTGTAAAGGAATTCATATTTCTTAATATTCCTTAGAGATTTTAGAGTGCCAAAAAAGGCCTGATTTTCAAAAGGAAAAATACACTTTAGATTTCAAGAGGTGTAAGACACCAATTTAACAAATCAATCAGGCCTCCAGCAACTCAGAAAGGTCAAATCACATTTGGAAACACAATTATTTTTAGTTTCGGTAAAATAATCGACCTGATTAAGATTCACTAATGTCACTGAATCACATTATTCATGATCTGTTTGTGCTACAGAGTTCAAATGACAAATGCCAAAACTGCATAAGTTACTGTTAAAAATGTTGTCACTTTTAAAAGTTCCATCTATACTGTTTATTTATCTTTTATCTTTGCTAACTAATAGCTTGTGGAGCAGCCTCAACACTTTCTCCTAAGCCATGACTAGCTTCATACGCCTGTCTGTTTGTTTGTCTCCTCTTGTCTTCCTTTATGACTTTTTCTCACCTATCTCTAACACACACACAAACATTCACACCAAACCCTAGGAGAATGTATGAAAAAGATGTATCATTTATTTTAATTTAAGCTGTCAGACTACACTGATACACACTGTATCACTCTTTCCCCCCTTTCTGTCTCTCTCTCTCTCTCTCTGTGTTTAACATGCACAAGGCAGCTCTTGTAAGATAAGACAGGATAGGGCTTTCTGTGTGTCAGTATGTAGGCAGAGGAACTGTTAGATTAAGTTTGCTTAGGTGCCTTAAAGGTTAAGCTATCTATATGATCTATATCAATTCCATTTTAAATTCACAGATCAGCAATTACAGACACGATAGACAAATAAAAAGTCAGACACAACATGTGCGGTCTGACACAGGAGCAGAAATGCTACTGTAAGAATATTCCCAAGCTTTTACTTAAGACTCAAATAATTCTTACCAAAAGCGGGACCCCATGGAGCTTTTTATAAAACAGTTAACAAGGAACTTCAGTTTAAGCCTGATTCTTAAAGGAATAGTTCTAGAAAGGCATGGATGGATGCGCTTATTTGCAGTTTCAAAAACTCAGGCACAATTTAATGGCATTACAAAGCTAGGAAGAGCCAGGATTTTATTTAAAAAAAACTGTGTTCAGTCATATAAAAAATAAGTCATATACATCAAGGATGGCCTGAGGGTAAGTAAATTATGAATACATTTTCATTTTAGGTAAACAATTCCTTAATGTACTGACTGAGGTTACAGTTAAATGTCATGAAGTATGAACTACAGTAATGTTTACCCTAAATGGATATTCAACAGGCAGTGAGGTATGTTAAGGTGACAAGGTGACGTCACACCATTTGATCAGGTTTTAATACAACACACTTTCCTGTAATAACCTTCTATGGCGAGTCTTTTATGCTTAATTGTTGCTCGTGAAATGGGCTTATGATTTTTTATTTGTCTGTTTAAATAAAAAATTACATCAGCCAAAATTTGACTCACAACTGAATATAAAAAAAGATCAAGAAAATAACACATAAATTAGATTCCAGAAGAAAAGCAGATTGGTCCAAGGAACAAAGTATGCTTTTGATGAAGTCTGTCCTAAAATCGAGAGAGGTGATACAAAGATCTGGCCAAACTTTACAAGCGAGAACAAAATAAATTCATGACCAGACATTGCAACCACTAAAAATGCTGTGATGTTGTACCTCAAACTAGGTGTTGTATCACTATTATTACAATCCACTGTATCAAGCAGTGGATTGTAATAAAAAGTGGTACATTAAGGTTTTGGCTAAAGCATATAAAGAAATTCGGCAAGCAACAGGTGTATTCCATTATCCTCACCTTTTTCATTCCAAATAATTGTTACCTTGTAATCAGCAGTTTACTTCCTGTTGTTAAATGTAGGTGTAGGTCGTCTCCACATAAATCTCTCAGAAAGATAAAACTATCTGAGATATGTGAGAAGATACTGGGGATAACAAAACAGTCCATTTGTAGCATTAAAATGATGGTATGAAGAATATGACACACACTTTGCATTTTGTTATAACTTTACATAAGCTTTATTCCACAAGCTTCTATGAACCCGGCGCATTTGTTTTGTTTGTACTGTTCAATAGGGTTGGGTATAAATACATTCTCTGATTTTAATCAATCTTTATTTGAACAAAACTATATATTGATTCTGTAAATTCCTGAACTGATCCTTAATGTGCGTGATTTACTGCCACTATAGTCTAATTTGTCCCACCATAGTTTCAAAACGAACCAAAATTATTTTTACTCCTCTCATACACCTCACAAATATTTCTAACGGTGCGTTTTGCATCGTTGTTTTGGCAAAACATCTGTCACTCACAGTCAGTCAGCCCCCCGCCCCTCCTACTCCTGCCAGTACCACTGCTTCAGCTCAACTGCAACGAACTGTGCTGTGCTCAAGACACAGAGGCATTCTGACAGACGGTGGTTTTCTACACACACACCCAAATCATCAACCTTTACAACGGCTTACTGCACTTACTGTAAATGGACGAATCACAAAAGAAATCAGATGCGTGTGAATACAGTATTGGATCCATGTATGTAAAGTGACAGTAGCTTAATATTTCTGCTACTATAGCGTTAATGTTAACAAAAGAAAACAAAATGAAAAAGAGAGAATCACTGAGTGAATCGCTCTAAACTGAATCATTTTTGTAGCTTTAATGAGAATCTCATAAGAACTCACAGTGAAGATCATGTTTTGACCATAAACTCCATCTCATATACAAGGTGTTGCGTATGTTAGTATTACCACCATTCATATATTTTATACGGTTTTGATTGGGGAAGCAGTCCTTATTGATTCCCCACATAATGTATCCTTCTCCCTACATAATATATCCTCTTCATTTTCATTATTGTCATTGTATTTGTCTTCATCAGCAAGCAATGGGATGTTATGGGCTTTGCAAATGTGTAAAATACCACAAGCCGTGATAATATGACTTGCACACTCAAAGGACTATTGAATCACCATGAAGGACATGGAAACTTCTTTTCAACTGTCCAATTCCTCTCTTCACCAAAGCTGTTGCAGCTTTGCATGCTCTGCATAATGCAAATGTGTTTAAAGAACAAGAGTCTATATGTCACAAATGCTTTCAAATTTACAATTGGGCATTATGTTTGCTGGTATACTTGTATAAATCTACCTACACTCTAAAAAAGGTACCTCACAATGCCATAGAAGAACCATTTTTGGCCATTAAAAAGATAATAAGTTGAGTGAATGGTACTTTAAGAAATCAAAGATGGTTCTTCTATGGCATAACTGTGATGAACCTTTATTTTAAAGAGTGTAATAACTAAGCTGCTGTTATCCTTGTGGTTTTCTGTAAAGGTTTAGAGGACAGTGTTTTAAGGGCTATCCTAAGTCATTCAGCAGATGACACCCAGGGTGCACATAATTGGATTCAAAAAAACTAGTAAGACTATTTTCAGAAACAACTTGTACATCTTGCTTTGACCCAGACCATTCTGTCACAAGTTGTTCAGAAACACAGCATGTCGAATTTGTGATCTGTCTACCCATAATAAAAGTATTAGGTACAGACTATTTAATGGAAAACTCCTGTGAAAGTTCTAAACATGCAGTGATGAGATTAAATGAAGAGCAAATGGAAACTTTTCCTTAAGCCATCTGTGTCTCATATGTTTCTTAGATGTTTCTACTGAGATAAAGACTCAGAAATCTCAAAAATGTCTCCATGAGAGTTTCAGAGATCTCAACAATGTCACAAACTGAGCTCAGATTGGCAAGTACAGAATTTAAATTCAAGATTACTTAAGATTTCAATACAAACTCAGACTTCATGAACTTTATTAACTTTACTCATCACATTTACCCAAGGTCCAAAAAATGGTCTCCTTTGTTTCTATTTTTATTTCTCTTAAGCAATTTTAGGAGAAATATCTGAGGTAAAGATACTTAAATGAAACGAAACTAAGATCTCCATCAAATCTCGTGAGCTATTAAAGATTCACCTTTGAGCAATAACATTTTCCTCTGGGCACTGAGATGTTCAGTTGTGTGTAACATGCATCAGACAGCAGATGATGTGGAGTAGATGGTGGGCGGCCCGTGCGTGTGCCATCTGAAGCTGAGTTTAGGTCAAGTGCAGTGTGTTATTAGTATTATTAGTAATCTCTTCTGACACACAAAGCATCATTGAGTTCTGATGACCATGAACTATTCCCCAAAATGTCATACTTACTAAGCCGCATTGAGCTGCATTAACCCTTATTATACGTGTCTGCCTCGTGCCGATGACGGAATTGGATTTTTGTTCTCATATTACTATATTTCAGATTTCAAATGCAGTTTGTGTGCTTTCCCTGTGGCTAGGTTAACAATAGTGTATTAAATTATAGCTGTAGGTACACATACGTATTCAGAAATAACCTTTATTTTTTCTACCTTCATACATGCAGTATGATGACTTTATTGATTGTGTATTGAGAGAAATCTTACACCATGCTCGCAGCCACACAGTGTGTTTTACAGTAACACCCCCGATGCATCAGAGTTTATATAAATGTTGTAGAATTAATGCTCATTCTATACATACTATTCTATACCATACTAGGCGTGCTGTAGTAATTATTTAATTTAAAAGTAATATTTATTTAATATATGATTTAATATATGATCATGCAGATTTGTAACCACACCTTGAAATCTATTTCGTGTTTTTTATTGTGATGCTTCACTGTTTACTGTTTCGACCTTTAGGGTATAACCTAAGATGACGGTTAAATTGGGCAACGCATCAGCAAACAAATTCCCACTCAAATGATGTGAATTTGACATGTTATGACAACCTGTCTTTTGCCCACATTTACAGTGAAGAGGAAGAGTGTTCCACATGGAACAATTTGAAATGAGCACATAAAGAACCCGCCTCTGTTTTAACAAGCCTCCTTCAGCACGAATAAACTATAGATTTTCAGCAGAAAGTTTGATTTGAGAACATAAGAAATGCTGTATGACAACCTTCCAGACACAGAC
The DNA here is from genome assembly GCA_036877575.1 of Botia almorhae. Taxonomy (NCBI): domain Eukaryota; kingdom Metazoa; phylum Chordata; class Actinopteri; order Cypriniformes; family Botiidae; genus Botia; species Botia almorhae. The sequence goes on along the minus strand of JAZGTJ010006609.1, from coordinate 10,294 downwards.
ACACACACATACACACACACACACAGAAAATAATCCCATTTAACAGGAGTGACATCTGTGGTGCAGGTGATTTGCCTACAAGGTGACACTGCATCAGTCTTGGCGGCCATGTTTGGCAGCTTGTCAATAGAGGAAAGCCTAGATGTATTAAGATGGTGGAATGCACAGCTTTTTACAATTTACGATTCCAACTGCCTGGAAGCCCGAACCTCAAACCCAGAGGGGAGAACAGTCTGGAAAATCAATGACAAGGTAAATTGACTCAGGTTTAAATATTTCATGCTTGAAAATGTTTTTAAAACTGCCATCGCACAGAGAGACTTGCTTGACTGTCACTCCAAACCTTCTCCTTCCAAACGCAAGTTTATTTTCGAAAATTGGGTATTTTACACCAACACTTTTTACAGCAGCCTTCAAAGTGATTAGAAATCTAGATTTCATACTTTTACGCTGCTCCATGCCCTGCAATGCACACTGAATTCTCTCTCCTTTTCATCTTTTATTCCGCTCATTTCATTTGAGATAATCTGTCTTGCCCTGACTTCATACTTCTCCGTCTCACTCCAATTTTTCTAACGTTCAATTTTAGATTCACATGGATGTTATGCTTATTAAAAACCATGAAACAGAATGATTCGATCTGGCCTTCTCTGTAATCTACAGAAATATGATGAGACACAGAACGTTCCGTTTATGACATCACTTAACTTTAGATTGAATTTGTGCATTAGCCATTAAAATTCCAAAACAAACTTTTTGTAAAGAAAAAGCATTGAATCATTTTAGGCGGAATAATATAATAGTTTATGTTATAAAAGTTTTTAGGGGAACAAACTTCAAACAAAAACACTTAAGGTGTCCCAGTTAAGGTTGGAATATGCAATGAAATAGCAGGAACAAGACAAGCGCTGGAACAAACATTGTGAATATTTTTGAAAGGGTCCAAATCCCCAGAGAAGATTTTTAGGAACTGCAGGCACTCCTCTAAAAGGCAACACCTTAAACAGGATAAAGCAGACGGAGTACCAAATGCGGTATTGAATGCTGGGCAAATTAGGTGGTATAAAAACAAACAATGAAGCCTCTTGAGGACAACCTCAACCAACATGAAATAGAAGACCATCATGTTTTACCGTGTACCATTTTGCTACGATTTGTACTATAGCCATCTGAGATCTCTAAGAAAAAATACAAAAACATTGGCAGACACATTAGAAATTTATGACCTGAGAATTTTCTTTTCTTAGTTTAGAAGGAAAACACGTTTTGTGTAAATACTCTAGTGTAACTACTACATTTGTTACTTTAATTTGAATAAAAAAGTCTCAGGTTACATATGCAACCTGGTTCCCTGGGACAGGGAACAGAGACAGGGGAGGGGCTCTTTAAACACCTAAGATTGCTTCTTAGCATCGCATATCTGTCGGCGACAGAACTATAAAAAATGACTTTACCTTACATTTATATTTATTCATTTAGCAGACACTTTTATCCAAAGCAACAAAGAGAGACAGAGATCATTTAACATTTTGCCCTAAGAACCAACCAGCCAAGGTTACAAAGCTACATTTACAAGTGGGAATCGCGTTCTGATGCTAGAGACAGGTGAACAGTAGAAGATTCTTTTTAAGTTGAACAGAGCATTAGGGTTTAGTCAGGTGTCTGTGAAACTGTTGTGTTTTCAGTCGTTGTCGGCTGGAGGCTTGGAGCTCCACCAGGAAGAAACAGAGTGGGTGAATGTCTTTGAGAACGATCTTCTACCTCATTGTGGGGGAACAATCAGACAGCGCCCGTTTACAGAACAAAGTTTGCGCTGCATTCTGGATCATTTGCAGGAGTTTGGTTGCTTTGGCTGGAAGGCCAGCCAGACAGTCTTTGCAGTAGTCGAGCCTTGATATTATGAGTGTTTGGACTAGAAGGGTCTGATTTTCCTGATGTTGTAGAGCATGTACCTATATGATCGAGAGATACCTGTGCTTTTTATGTAAACTACAAGAACATAAACAAATTAAATGTTTTAAATGTATTTCACATAAGAATATGAAATACATGTATAAACCACAAACTTTACTTTGTAATGTGATTCTCATGTTCCTCATGCACCTAAATTTCTGAAAGTTTACCTTAAATTCAGGAACTTCTTACATTAGTCTCTGTGTCACTTTCAACAAACTTGCTGACATACAGAGTGTGACACTGCAAGGAAAGTATTGTAAAGATGCACTGTGAACATTTCTGCTAGGTTCACTGGAGTAGTTTAGATAAGTGCTTTGCATTGTGGCCTCGCATAGCTTGCTGAAACTGAGTGCATCACACCTACTGATGGTGACAATTCAGATATACAGCAGGTTACAGCTGAAACAGAGGCTAACAGCCTTTTTATGGCAAACTGACATCATTATTGAGACAAAACAGTGCACTTTATATTTTGGAGCATTTTTTAGGACACCGACCAGCAGCTTTACCACTGCTTATTTCTTCTGAGGTCAGAGATTTCATCACTAGTGATTTTTTCTTTCAATCACATAAACATGGTTATTGCACTGAAAATGACAGAGACAAATAGTATGCTCGCGGGAGCAGCCGAACTCCATAGTGATCATGATAGCCTTGGAAACACAAATATCATAAGAAAGATCAAAGCAGCAACTTGCAAATATCAACAAAAGAAATGTCAAACTAAAACTGACTTTACATGGCCTCTTGATCCAAGGTTCAAGATCCTGCCCTTTCAATCTGATGATGACTGAATTGGAGACCTATGGCAATAGCTTAAGTGGGCTGCAAAAAATAAGCAACAGCTTTATTATTCATTACATGTTGTGCAAACAATGGATACCAATGGATTTTCATTTAAAATACTGTAGAATACTAATTTACTCAACAATTTTGATGTTGCAGTCTCAAGATTAATGTTTATTAATGTTGACTGGACTGAGTTAAATCTGAGTTAACACAGATTTACAGTGTAGCCAACCTGCAAAAATATAAAATATAAAAGGCACATAAAATATATAAAAATCTGAAAGTTTTAATTTCTGATACTGTAAAGGAAAGGTCTGTTTCAGACTTCAGGCTATTTATCTCAGATTTCTTAATTTATTCTCTGCCTTGCCAATGTCTTTTTTCGGAACGAAATGTTGGCAAATGTGAATGTGTCAAAAATTAAGTTGCTGATGTTGTATCACTTTCTTCACAGTATTTTGCTCATTCAGGTCATGATCAGCATCCAAGAAAGTAAAGCCAAATAGGTATAAGTTAATTAATTTACATAAGTCTTTACCGGTCACAATGTGTGAACCACACACACAATGCAACAGTTATTCTTTCCTCTTTACATACAAGATGATTAAAAACAGACTAGCTGTGCCGAATGCTAGAGTGTGCCATTTATAATATTGTATTTTTTAAACAGATTACAGGAGCTGTATTTGCTTTGTAGGTCAATTGGTTACATTGTCTCATCAAAGAAAATACTGACAAAAATGTTCAGTGATAAAATTGATTTTGACTACAATAAAGATGCATCAAAACTGCATCACAGAGACAAATAATATTACTGAATGACATTAACAATGCACTAACCATGTTTAAAGAAAATGAAAAATGAAGATAAAATGTATTAAAATAATCCAATCATAGTGCTTTTTTTTACGGATTGACCTGCTTAATCTGATCATTGGTAACTAAACTTCTTGGCTAGCAGGTTAATACACTCAACATAGTATAGTTCCCCTATACCTGTGGTCAAAACAACATTATTGACAACAATCTGAAAAAAAATGTGTAAAAATGACTCTAAAGTTTCTATTCACAGTACTAGTTCTCATTTATTACAGATTTCTGATGCACATGCCAAGAAGGCAAGAAGCAGCAGCTTAGACCGTTGCCCATGGCAACACTGTAGGGCCATTTGTATTGAAGGAGCTTTTTGATGTGGTAATATATTGTGACTCAATCAGTTAAAACTCTTCAAGAGATATCTGACACTCTGCCAAAGTATGATGGACATCTCCGAAAGCCCTGCAGTTCAGAAAATATGAGCACTGATTGGCACAATATGAATTATAAATTACTTAAACTTAATGTTTAAGGAAATGTTTAAGAAATAATCATAAATCACCCTAAACCTTCAATTTTTTGCCCCTCCCTTCCTTACCCCCGTCACACAGGCACATTCTCTCATGGTCTCTGTCTAGCGCCTGGTAATAAGTTGACACCCTTATATTCCACTCTGTGTGCGAGTGGAACCATATGCAGGTTACTGATAGATCTGACACTTCTGCTTTAACCATCCTCTTGAATTAAACAATGAAGAAATACTCAGGCTTTTCGTGTGTGTATATATACTTGACTGCACTTGATCCAATGAGCCCAAAGCTCTAGACATCCTCAATTATGTGTGTGCTCTATGTGTTGCATTATTATCGTTTCAAATACAAGGATTTAGCTGGAGTTAATCTGTCTTCTGGCAATAATAATTTTGCCTTGTTTCCTGCTGTGTCAAAGGTGGCTAATGAGAGGCACAGAGCATTGTGTGTGTGTGTGTGTGTCTGAACTAAACAAAGATGATTTTGAGTTACTAAACATCAAAAAGTAAAACTGTTTATTTTTTACTCATATACACACCCTCACTAGTTAACAAACACACACGTCTTCTCTCTCTCTAACACACATTTCAAGATTAATATTCCTTCCTCTCTGTGGGTGGGGGTGTCTGCTTTGCCATTGTTTGTTTAGAGAATTAATTTAGCGCAAGCTCGGTGCCGTGCTCTGGCTAATTATCTGTGCTGCTGATCGTCAAGGCGGAACAGAACCGGTGATGGCAGGTGAATAGATGAGTGTGTTTAACCTCGGCATCCTGCCGCATTAACGCTCTGACTTTCCGTTAACCGACAACAGTGACAGCGACACCGGTAGCCATGCAGAAAATCGTGCCATTATTGCCGCATATATTAGCTCTAAAATGCATCCTCATAAAAGGTCTAATATTAGGTCCTGTAAATACCAGAGAAAAAAAATGACATTAAAAACAAGATTATATAGGTACCTGCTCTATTTGCACCAACGTTAACCAACACTATCATTTAACTATAAAAGGAAGTGTATGTTTGGAGCAAATAATTATAGCTTAAGAGGTGTTTTTGAAGCTTGATAGCTTAATTAGCTCTTATTGATTAATTAATATTCTCTAGACGCCGTTGTCACAGTTCTGTGGCTGCTCCGTTCGGCACCATAGTTAAGAACATGTCTCAGCTTGGTCTAGGCATCTGTGGATTTAGATAGTTGTTGTAGCAATAATATCAATATTTCTTTATAATATTGATATTATTGTCTACCTGGAGCGTCATTTATGCGGACAGCAGGGGTGTACTGCTTTCTGTCTACTACAATAACTAAACATCCTTAAAACATGATATGTTTACATCTTTACGTGTTTGAACATGTTTACAATACGTCAAATTAATTTTCTTACCCTACTGGCAAATTGTTTGTAAAGCATGTTAGATGCATGCTATACAAAACTAATTTGTCGATTCTCAAACTTTGCCATCTAAATGTATTATGTTTAATGATTTTTTTAACAAAACATTTTTTCCACTTGTCAAACTATGGCCTGATATTCAACTTTACATAACCACCAGTAACTAAACTTGCTTTAAATTACACAGGTTTCATGCTGATTAGAAATAATTATTCACAGGCTTAAAAGGAAAAGGTAATTAATACCTTCACTTGTTTAAAAGAGAAAATATAAAAAGACACGTGTACACATAACTGAGAAACACACACACAGACCCTCAGAACCTTTACTCCATTAAAGCTAATTTAACTTGGGTCTAAACTTCCAAGCATGACCACTCTACTCCCTGTTGAGCATCTTTAAAAAGGCTCCCTCAGCCTGTACAATACTCTGTAAAATAATAATCCACTCCTGAGGATTTCTCTGAGTGTTGCTGTCATCCCCGAGCCCCCGCGAGATGCATAGGGTTGAATAGACCTGTTCTGACGTATGAATTTGCGGAATAACGATAGGGAGGCGGAAATAAGGCCTTAATAAAAGAATCTACTCCCTCTAAAACCTGCTTTAGATAAGGGCCCCTGTACACAGCTAGAGCCTGGAGAGCCACACAGAACAGAGAATTTCCATTTAGGCTAATCCACCCATTTTTCCCTAGGTGCAAGAGGGCATACGTGCACACACACAGATACACTCACACACAAACACACACACACAAACTCTATTTCAAACTTTTGTAAACACAAACAATATTCCCTCACAAATATGCACGCACACACACAATCACACTTGCCCTGGTTTGTCCTTTATTCTTTGTTAATACACACATACATAATGACAGCAGCTCAAATGCAGGCTTCTATTCTCCTACATTTAAGTGGGGACACTGAACAGATGTTGGCAAATCCTATAAAGAAGAAATCCCAATACCACACTGCCAACATAATCCCGATACACAATGTTATTGCTCCAATCCTGCGTTGCCATGCAAAAAAATATCCAAATCCAGGATTTCAAAAGAGCCAAACACCGTTTCCAATCTTAAAACTCAGTCTGACTTACAGAGCAACAAAGTTATCAGGCTACAGAAATATATTTAATAACATTCACATTTAATAACATGCATTGCTTCTTAAGGCAGATGCACCAATGGCAGATTTTAATTCTGGTTTGTTTTTTTAGCTGCACAGAAGGCGATCTGAAATCATACATGCGCAGTTCATATTCCTACAAATGGAGTGATATTTAAATGAAACTTTTCAGTGTTGTTATGAAAAATATAGGCACTCTTAAAGTTCATAGTCATCCACAGGAACACCACTTCACCATCCAATCAATTTAAAGAACCAGAACTAAACACTGTGTGACATAGTGTTGCAATTGTAAAGCAAATATGCCCTGAATATAGCCCTCCAATGTCAACCCAACCAGATTAATGCCAGTAATTACAAAAAATACATGCTAATATTGACCGATATGGTCACTGACTTCAAACACATTGTCCTGTAATTTGTAAGTTGTTATATTTCCATGTGCCAATGTGCGAGTGAGAATCCATCTGTGTTTCCGAGTTTTTGGTTTATTTGTTAATCTTTTTTTTGTGTGGCCATGTCTTATTTGTACATACTGCCCATGGAGGACATTCTTTGTTTGCAGTTTATACAGAGAGAACGTGGCCATTGTTTATAGATGATAAACATGTTTCTGTGAGCGTGTTTGTTCTATTGAGGGTTATGGCAGGATCTCTTGTTTGTTTGTTTTTGATTAGTACTCTTTGTCTTTGGAAGTATTGGTTTGTGTTCGTATTAGAGGAGTGTGTGTGTGCGAGTGTGTGTGTGTAATAGTTGCTTTGTCCATAACAAGATTAATCTGTGTGTGCGTATATGTGTGTGTGTGTGTATCAGTAGTGCCTGTCATCTTTTCCTTTCTTTCGATCAATGATGCTCCTGACTTAGCCTCCACCTCCAACAACACACATTAATTTCACACATATACACACCAGAACAAGCTGCAGACTCTCTACAGCCACAGCAACACACACACATTATTTATTCCCAGATATGACAGATGGATCAATAGTTTAATATCAGTGTTTGTGGAGTGCAATTCCTCTGTCATGCACATTTGTGAGTGCCTTCTGTTCAGCAGATAGACTATTGCAAAAAAAATCCCTGACACACACGGATCCTCAAACATGACAACCACATGAGCAGCCCATCAGTGTGCATTAGCAGTAAGAGCCCGGAACCTGAAGCTCCAGAGATGTGTGTTGGATGCCTGACCCAAAAAAATCCTCTGCCTGGAGACAAAGCATGGGATCTCTGAAGACTTCCAACTGTACAGAATCTGATCTCCGGTCATTCATTATAACAGAGACAGATGCTTCAGATTTCCATAATTGATGTCTTCTGATTATGTAAAATCACCAGACGACACCATTGGTTAACTGGGTCTTTACATTTCAATGGTAAATTTGGTTTATCAGTAACAGCAGATTTGCACGTTCACTGCAGAAAATCATATTTTTATAATAATATCTTCCTGTATAAAAATATCTAAAAATGCTTAAAACAAGTTACTTTTCCTGAAGAAGCAAAATTGTGCAATGTAGTAAGACATTTTCAGAGAATACACAGTATTATGAGTTAAATTTGTTTCTTATTAAAATGATTAATGTTTTTCCTGTTGAAAGTATTTCAGCTGCAAATTTAGTTGTTTTTGTATTTTTGCAAAAAAGTCTCAGTATATTTTGCAATTGTATTTTAAGGTAAATTAAAAGGTGAATTTTTGCTTAATTTGTTCAGGTTGATGCAGTTGCCATTCTGATCTATTAACAGGCAATCAGGTATAAAATAACAGGGGTTTACATAACTGATCATATGTTCAAAACTGTCTCTCTACCTTACCCTGATTCACAATGGTAAGTTTATAACAAGGATTTATAATTGAGCTGTTGAGTTGGATTTCATGAATATTGTAAGCCCATTTTACTTTAACACATAAATAAACCTGCAATTTTGTGTTTCAAACAGAGATGGCAGTACAGTGACAAAAATTACAGATTGCAGCTTTAAACATGTTTCGATTTTTTTCACCGGAAACTACAAAAAAATACTTATTAGAAAGATGTTAACTTGTAGTGTAACACACTCTGAAAGCACATTGTTATGTTTTTAAAGCATTGCCTTACAGCCAGGAAAGAACTTAATATATCTCATATCTGGCTTATTTGTCTTCTTGTTTAATGTTTTGTTTAGTCTGTTTTACAGCCAATCGGATCTCAGCCTCATCCAGGTTATTGATTGCTTGCGTGCCCTTATCCTCCAAGGCTGTTTCTTTAATAGACTACAGAGGGCTGTAAATATTATTGCTTACCGTGTGCCTGGCTCGCCGCAAATGCAATCACTGTTTTATGACAAATATAAACACCAGTGAGGCAGCAGATGAGGAGTTATCTGAGGTAAGCTTAAAAGAGCTGTTTTATTCCTTTAATGTGTCACCTGTCTTCAGGGTTTTAATGTAGGCAGGTTGATTTGAATCTGCTGAGAGCCACTTTTCTTTAAACTGACCTTTTCTTAGAGCACACCTCAATTTCCCTTTAATGAAAATTATAGGGGGAGAGGTTTTATAGTCATTTATATTTTAAACCTACTGTGTTTAATGCGGAGACTTCAGACTCGTTAATTCAGCATTGTATTAGAAAACGAGTCCTCTTTATTATGATATCTCATTCACATTAATGATATTAGAAGCTTTGATGGATGTGAGGTTAACCTGACAGGAACTTTCTATCTGTGTCACATACACGTGTATATATATTTGAGAGAGAGAGAGAGAGAGAGAGAGAGAGACCTTTAGATGCTATCACTGAAGATTTCTCACAGATGCAATGGTTTTCATATATGCTAATGATATTTACTAAATCCAACCCCTAAACCTAACCCTTGTAGAAAGTGTCTGATGTTTTTAGGTTTAAGCAAAATATGATTTCACCGACTTATGAGCATTTCAAATACTGAGGACCACTTCAGTTTTATCACAGAAAATCGGCTGTTGACAGGTTTCGCTATATCTGTGGGGAAAACCTGCACAAACACACCAGGTCAAATGCATTTTTTACTCTTTTAATAATAAATCTTCTGTTTTTAATATTTCAGTGATCAGCTGTAATGTCAGGGATTGCGTGTACATTTTAAACATTAATAGACTATGAACAACCCCCACTGCTATAAAAACACTATACAGCCCCACCCATACTTATCTTTATAAAGATATGATTGACATAGAAGCTTCACCTGAGGGATGTCAGAGGCTAAGCATTTCTCTTATGCTTCCCTTGCCACATTTAATGTCTTCAATTTTGCTTGTTCTCTCTTTCCTTCCGTCTCCTGCTTTCTCTCTCTCTTTGGGAAAGGCTGTCAGAGCTGAAGAGCGTCAAAAGAAGAGAAGTTTAGGAATCATGTGTTCAGAGTTAACCACATTTAAAGTGGGTTAAATTACTGCAAAGCTTCAGTGCGAACTGCATGTTCTCGCTGTAATAACTGAGATTATATGGGCTCATCGAGGTGGGCTCATAAAAAACACAAAGTGACACTGTTTGATTTTACTCTTTACATCTTAACTGTAAGTCAATACCTGTTCGTTTATATCACACTGTTAAAAAAATCACTGTTTAAATATTTTGCAAAAAGCATTTTGAATAAACTTACTGTTAATGTATCCTTAAAAATATATATTCCTAAAAAAATATACAAGACTTCATAAATAAATAAA
>JAZGTJ010006608.1:0-24545 GCA_036877575.1 Botia almorhae | reverse complement strand
GAGAGAGATAGACTGAGATCATGATGAGGTAGAGAGAGATAGACTGAGATCATGATGAGGTAGAGAGAGATAGACTGAGATCATGATGAGGTAGAGAGAGATAAGATGAGGATAAAATGGGATTGTGTGAGCACTGGGGTGGCGTTGAGCTTTTGTCAGCAGATTAAAATTCATACAGTCTAATCAGCCGCTAAATTTAACCTTGTCAGCCAGACCCCTATTCTGTTCACACACACACACTCTCTCACACACACACACTCTCTCACACACACACACACTCTCTAGCACCTTACTCTGCTATTTTTCAGACCGAGTGGAGCGAGTGAATATAGCAAAGCTCAGTTCACCACAGACTCCATCTATAACTGACACCTCACAGGTGAGGAAGAAAAACATGTACAAATTTAAATTCAAAATTCAACATTTAAATTATTTACAAATGAAATCTTTTTAAAAATATAACTGCCACTTACAGAAGTCACAGTCACAAAGTGTGTGACTTGTAGGTGTTTGGCCGAGCGTTGCTATGAAGATGCTAAGGCTTTCTGAATGGTTGCTAGGTGAGAGCTAGGGTTGCAAGTTACTCACCAAAGATAAATACTTGGAGGGTTAAAGCTTCTTCATGTTAGGGTTCCAGAAGGAACCAAGATTTTTAGAGTTCTTGCAAGAACTAAAAGTTTCTTAGAGAACTAAAAATATACTCAGAGGTTCTCCAGATCATTCTGCCAGTAAAAGCTCTCTATGGTGCCCCAAGAATGCTCTAATTTTGAGATGGTAAAATTAAACCCTCATGTAGTGCCATGACTCTCTGCTCTGAAAAGTTTTTAATAACTTTGTTATTAAAACCTGTTATTACCTAACCTGTGTGTATGATCATCACACAGGGCCGAGTGTGTTCTGTTGAAAGATCCTCATTCATCCTGCGTCACACAACTCTACCAAACGTGTTTGATTCCAATTATAATTATAACACGTCATAGTGCATGAGTCTCTCAGTCATGTGACTTTCTTCAGATGATAATAGATCTTCGTGTTCATTCAGATAATCAAGACTGCGAGTTCATTTTCATGAGGTCATTTCCTGTTAACTATAATTTCACTTAGATGTAATTGCTGAGAAGTGACGCTGACCTCAATTTCTTCCACCAAATAGCCTGTATCTGTATTTGACAATATTCATGGAACGTTGTGAAGAACTTCTGCAATAATTGAAGCCAACTGAAAACTTTTCCGTGAATTGTCACTTCAGTCTTCTGTGGTAGCTGTAACTGCATCAATAGTGTAATAAATGAATACGTTTTTATATGTTTTTAATATGTACGTTTATAAACATAAGCTTATTAAATCAGTTTTCCTCAGCAAAATCCAACAATGACATCTGGACAGATGACAGCTGGTGAATCAAGAAGCAGGAAGTAACCGCGGATACAGTGAATTGGTGCAGCATTAATGGTCAGCAAAGGTCATGGGATCAGATCCCAAGGAACAGTTTTACACGCACTGATTAAATGTATACATTCAATGCAATGTCATTCATAGCAACAGCTTGTGTAAGAAGCACACAGATATTCCAGTCATAATTCACTGAATAATTATAATTATCTGGTTAATTACTATTAATTAATTAATAATTATAATTATCTTAGATGGTTCTTTCTAACCTGTTGATCTGGTTCACAAACCTATGTAAATAATTCATTCATTCATTTATGAAGTGTAAATGTGTTGACTCACCATAAACTGTTACATGAAAAGATCTGCAGGAACATTATTCAACAAATAGATTTTTTGTTTCACAGAAGAAGGAAAGTCATACATGTTTTACATACTTGTGGATGAGAAATGAGGGTGACAGATTGTTGGGCGTAGCTACTCTGTCCTCAGACTGCATGATGAGCTGTCAAAAAGCAATCGAACCCCTTTAGACAAACCAGTTCATTAACTCCAGACATTTTAATATTAGAAGACGAGCAATTACAACACACGCAAAGACACAAAAGCAGATCTACAAGAATCCTGAGGGAAACTTTCCGCTTCCCAAATGTTGTTGTGTCGTTTGGGCAGAGGGAGTGTCTGAGGTGAATGAGTCGGGGGTAATGAGCACATTTACATTACAGACTTGTAGATGAGCCCAAGGGAGTCTGATTAGGAATTGCCTTCTGGTTACCAAGGTGATTATTATTCTTATTGAGTCGGCAAGACAGAGCAGGATTTCCGAATACAGACTCCTGGGTTCTCTTGGAAGTTTTGAGCAGTCTGCTGAGAGACAGAGTCCACAGGGCAAACAGCTAACGAGGCATAAAATGAATGCAGGTAAAAGTCATTTTCACAGTCAGAAACATCTAAAACACAGTTCTGTCAGACAAGTGGACAGGGAAACGTTTTCTAGGACCTAAACGTCACTTTGAAAAAATTTATATTTTATCAGAATGGATTACTTTTGAATCACGGTCAATGAAAAAAGCTGTTTTTCACCTCGTAATAATGTAGTTATAGCATCTACCAGCAGCAACTACATAATCATGCAAACCTGCCCAAATCGCACCTAATATACATCTAGATAAAGAATTATAAACTGCCTTTTCTGAAATTTGAAATAACATTTGCTGTTTTGATGTGCTTGAGTTTAATACGTTTAACTGAATGTAATTAGATGAGGCTGGGATGAAGTGGCCATCTGTCCGGGAGTTTTCCAGCCATCCCAGAATAAACTCCAGCACTCCCCATCACCCCAATAATGATAAACAGTGCAGAAGATGGAGGGATAAGATGGGCACAATATTTTATGCACTTTTTAAAGTCCTTTCTTTTTAATTAGCTTAGCAAGTACTAGGTTTTCTCAGCTCCCTGTCTTGGTAATTGGTATTACTATTTAGTGATTATTAGCCATCAGTTTTAGTAAGCATGTTTGTACAGTAATGTGTTCATACCAGACATATTAAGCCTGCAATAGTTAAACCTGCACAAAGCTGTTTACCTGAACAGATCCTGGACTCTGAAATACGTTCAAACCGGAAAAAAGGCCCAAGCAAAACATTATCTCATGAGAGCATCATCTCATCAAGATCATGTGAACTTGGCTATTGTCTTATAGTCATCACAGTTCATAGATCGTTGTTCATTGTGGGCTGAATAACTATTAGTTCACTGAACTACTGGAATTTATATTAAGTTACTATTGAAGTATGACATATTTAATTACATTTAGACGTCCACATATTAACAAATTGTTGTTGAGATTATTAGGCTGTAACTGCTAATGGTAGTTATGACGGTGAATGTAAATGAGCAGATGATGAGAGCAGATGCGGATCAGCCCCCGCTAGCTAACATGTGCAACAGCGCTAAGCAGCCAAACGGATTGGTCATGTGATGTGAGAGATGCCACATGAAGGTGACATGCATGTGTCCGATTATCTCATAGACTTCCTGGACGCTCCCCAATACGATTAGAGACTATATATAAACTATAAAAGTTTGTGAGACTACATATAGATTTCATATAAGTAATATATAGATATAGGTTTTAATTCTATTTTGAGTTTAATTTAAGAATTTTATTTTATACCATGAGTGGGTGCTAATGCGCTTTAAAGTGAACTAGTGACCTCTTGCGGTAGTTAAAAAAAAATAGATACACGTTTCATCCACCAGATGTCCTTCTCCATCTAATTTAGTCTATTAACGTTTATGCGTTTACAATGTAGAGCGTAGTCGTTAAAAGATTGTAGGAAACGTTGTGATAACGTAATCAGAACATAACCTGCTGCTGCTGCTGCTGCTGCTGCCCAAGTTAATCTGCTTATTTAATCTTGAACCAAGTTTGGTTGATATGGAGAGACACGTTATTTCGAAATGTTAGTCACTCTAAAAATATGATTCTTATTCTAAAACATCTATGTAGCTAAACAAATGTTGCATGTATGTGTAGGTTTATGTTTAGTCAGTGAGGGAGTGGCAGTCCTGCAGGAAGTGTCTCAATAAGTTTTGTTTTGGTGTTCATCACTACGTCAGTCGTGATTGTTGAGTGCAGTTTTCTTTCCTGTGTTAAAGGATTTACAAAGGAACATGCTGTGATTCATCTCAGCTTCACACGACGCGCCCACAATGTGTGTAACTGCTTGAGGCAACTCTGAATCTAGTGAACTGTTAACATACATAACATGTTAACATGCACATGATGAGTAAATGTTTGTTTGAGAACATTGCTGGACACTAACTCCTGTCATTACACTAATCCTTAATGGCTAATGTGAAGTATGTGTTAATTACCGGTAAATCACAGTTAAGAGATTATGTGTGAATGAGATCTACCAGTAAATCGGTCCTGCCAATATACCAGTAAGAGGAAAAAGTTGTAACATTACCAGTAAATATACATGTGTGAATGCAAAACATTACCAGTATGACCACAGAACGTGCTGATGGAAAAGTCATTCTTCAAAGCTCCTAAGATTTTGGGAGTTCAACAAGTTGGAGGACCAATACAGCGTTTTACATGAGCAGTGACAGTAAAGTCCATTTCTGGAGCCAGTGAGAAACCACATGGTTTACAGGAAACTGTCATGGCTGTGGGGCCAAAGACTGATGTAACAGCTGCAGGACAATCTATATACAGTGGAATCTACAGTGTCACAGGGCTGTGGAGGATGGTAACACCATGCTCATAAATTGGCATTTTACCAATGTCAATACTGTATGATAATATTTTAACAGTAATGAGGAAGTTCCCATCTATGCTGGGCTGTTATTGTCTGCTTTTGTCATTATTCAGTCCATTTCAAAAACTTTTGTAGTTTTCTAGCGACAGAAATTAATTTAAATAGCTGTAATTACATTAATGTTTACAAAACTAATTTCAAACATTTCAGACAAGTGATCCTAAACCGTTGAACGGTAGCGAATATATACGCATGTATATCTGTATATATATACCATCTACCTTCTCCTAGTTGCTATTTGTGGGTTCGTTTTTGTCCATCACAATGATTTTTTGCACCACGTTGTGTTGACATCTGTGATGAAGAGAACTGCACCCATTTATGTAGCCTTATCTAGCCACTGTGCTTTTCTTCCTGTACTCGGTACAGCTCAGGAAAGCGTTTTTTGTTTTTACTGAAAGAGTGCATTTTCACCCACAATGTTTAACTTTTATTTTTCTGTACAGCAGCGATGATGCGATATTTTTTATTTATTTTATGAATTTTTTTTTTCATTGTTAAGTCATGTGCTGTTGTTTGTGTTAACAACTAACCCAATGCATATGGTATTATATCAACTTAATACACGGGTGTACAGTGTTACGATATTTTTGAATGCACATTTAGAGAAGAGTGACTAGGGAAGCTCGCCATTTGAAAATAGTTAGAAAGCACATGTACTGTGAGAATGTACTGTGAGGAGCTGGATAGTTGCTTTTCTCTCAAATCTGTGCAAAAACAAAAACAACAACTTGGTTAACGATATAAAATATCTTTAACTTACTGCAAGACACAGACAGAAATGCAACAGTTGCATAACAGGGCTGCACTGCTCGCAGATTTCATAATCCCAAAGGGATCCTGACTGTGGAATGCAACCCAGCATGTGCTCCCAATAAAGCAGCTGTTTTCCTCACAGCTGTACTGAGATAATATTTCAGAGAGAAACAAAACGCATTTGCATTACTCATTAAGGAAACTGAAAAACACCAAAAATAAGACAAAATTATATAACATTAGCGTGTTTACTGTAACCTGTTTACTGTAGCAATCAGGAAAAAGAAATGGTCCGCCTCTTCACAAGAGACAAGATCGCATGACGTCTGTTCAAATGTCAGTCGCAGTATAAAGCAGTAAAGAGCTGCGACAGGCTGCAGCAGCTGCATCAGGAGAATCTGGACACACTCCGAGCGCTTTTAACAGTGAATAATACCATTTAAGACAGTGAGGAAGGGTAAGACAAATCTATTCTAATAAAGTCTTTCAATCTGCTGTACATATTCAATTATGTTTTATTTATATAGCACTTTTTTACAAAGTTGCATTGTATTAAAGCAGCTTTACATACGTATTGTTCATATATACTAAGATTGTATCTGGTTTATGAGTATAAAGTTGACTCAACTGATGATAACTACAACATATAACACATTTAAACCATTTGAAAAAAATGGACGTGCATTTGAGACGTGAGAACTTATACCTAATTTATCCAGACAGCCTACGAACACCGTATGTACTTTTGAGACTAGGTGATAGACAACAGATATCACATAAAGCAAGATATGCCATTCTAGTTTACATGGAGATGACGCCTAGCAAGGAGCTCAAATTTTACAGGACTATAAGAGATTTGCAACAATACCATAAAATATCTAAACACTGCATAATGGAAGAGAGTGAGAGAAAAAGCAAATCATGAAATAGTCGAGTCTTTAGGACTGTATTTAGATCATTATATTAAAAAAAACAGTATTGACAATTTACAAAACCCAAAGCCAAGCTAAATGTCAGAAGTCTCTCAGTAAGCGAGCCAACAGAGCAACGGTAGCGAGAAACCAAAACTCAGACATGCCGAATTAATGTGCCACTTTCGCCAAAGTGAGAAATGTGTCTACAAGAAGATAAAGAGAAGCCATGATTTACAGTGAAGAGTGAAGCTTAGATGGAAGCATGAACTGATGGACTGCTAGCGTGACCTTTATTCTCAGATGAATGGAAAACATGGAGAGCGGGTGATGAGGAAGTGGGGGGAGGCAGAGGCACCTTGACAAGCAGATGTGATGATTAAAGCAGCATATTTAGACAGTTATACACAACTGTCTGAAAATAAAACCTTTGATTTTCCATCCTTTTCCTTTAGAAGTGGCCCCTGACGCTGCTGAAGATCCTTCAGGGCATCCAGAAGAGGGATGTCAGGAAAACAAGCAGAAAATGAAAAAATTGGATAAAAAGACATTTCTAGACTTCATAACGCACAAGAAGAGTTCAAAATCTGCAGCTCCTCCCAGCTCTGAACGGCCATCAGGTAAAATGAGACGATGTTTTGATGTCTGCTGCTATTTAATTGCATATTTATTTAGAAAATAAATGTAAACAACATTGATTTTTTTAATAAATAAGTGAATAGAAATGAGTTGTGTCTCACATACTGCAGTGGACCTTGATTTCAATGGGAACCTCGAGCAGAACCGTCTGGCTGAAGCCCAGCAGCAGCTGGTGGCAGCTGAGGAACGTCTCTTTAGTTCAAATGAAGCCGTCACATCAGAAGATGTGGAAGACAAACTGCAGAGAGACTTCGAAATCTTCATTCTGCATCTGAGGATGGTCATCTACGAGTCCTTCGACGAGGAGAACCAGGAGAAACTCAAGAGTGCTGTGACTGCCATACTGCAGGAGGAGGCGCGGGACAGACGCTGGGAGAACCTGCCTGTGGAGGAGCGTCCAGCTTGGAGGCCGACGAAGTGCCGAGAGATCCACGACACACTACTCCAGACTGTTGTGGAGGAGCGAATGAAGAACGCAGATGAACAGAAGAACGGGGCAGACAAGCTGTCTACTTCCCTAAAGAGGGAAGTGTGCCGAATGGGCAAACAAGTGCAAAAAGACCTCCTCAGGGTGGTGCAAAGGTTGAGGGAGTGTTACCCAGCAGACTTTGACATTTGTAGAACGTATGCCCAGCTTTACCATCAAGCGTTCTCCACCAAGCTTCAAGAGCTTGCTAGATCCGGTGTGGATTTTGAGGACTGTCACTATATTTTGAGTTGGATTGTAAATTACTACCCAAGGTAAGAGGCGCTGCACAAGTTGCCATCACAGAATCAGTTGTTTATTTTAAAAGCATTGTAAGGCCAATTACAGACACAGTTACTAATAACCCATAGTAGTGTTTCCCAATATTACCCAATTTTTGCATTGTTGCAAAGCAGCTTTACAGAAAATACATAGTAGGAATAATAAAAGTACAAAATCTTAGAAAACATTTAGAATACACAGAGCACAAAATCCCAAGCGAGGATTCACTTTCACTGTCAGTTGTATCTCCTCAGTTGCATAGGTTTTATTTAAAACCCTAAAAACATTCATAATTCTTTCATAAACCATATGCTCTACCTTGACACAAATTCACACTGACGTAATTTTCCTACTGAAAACGCTGCATGTTTTCTCACCTTTGTCTTGTTTTTGGGGCTGATATAAATTATAAAATTTTATAAGGCTTATAAAGCTTTCTATATTACCTTAACATTACTATTACTACCTGTATATTACCTTAACATAACTATTACTACCTATATATTACCTTAACATTACTATTACTACCTGTATATTACCTTAACATTACAAGCAAAAAGCAGCAGAAATGTTCTCAGCGTCAAATATTTTAATATGACTCCAACAATAACACAAATTACATACTCAAATTATAGCTCTGCTATCCACATTAATTGTCAAAAAGTGTCTCACTTTTGTATACCTCTTTAGGAATTTTGTATTTGTATATCTCTTCAGGAATTTTACGAGAAACTTTTGAGACACACAACACGGATACACAATAAATGCAGCACAACTGAGAACTCCATTAGATCTCATGAGCTATGCGACAAAAACTCGGAGAAATACAAATTCACCTCTGAATATTCTTTCGTGTGTTTTTAGTGACGTGTTAAAACACGAGGAACTGGAGGAGCACGTCAACAACTCGTCGCTTGGACCTCTGTTGCCTGAAGAAGACCTTAAGACATTACAAGAACAGTATTTCTCATACAAAGAGGTCATTCACTAGATGACTGATATTATTAGCAAGCGGTTTAAGAAATACAAGTGTACAACAGAACATGTGATTGGATAATTATACTTATGTCGTCGTTGTATTCATCCAATAGTACTTTCTGCTGCATATTGTAATCACTGTTTTCTTGACGGTTGTTTTCTGTGATTAGAATGAAGTGAGAAAGTGGTTGTCCAGCGCTCTCGAGAAAGAAGTGGACAAATGGAACGATGGCACTGAAGCAGAACTCATGGATGGATATTTCTTCAGCAACCTCGCTGGAGATGTCATACCTGTAGGTTGTGTGTGACGTTCTAACTGCTTGTTTTATTTATGCGTGTTGAGATCACAGGTTCAGATTGTTGCTATTTCTGTAGATGATGAAAGAGTTTTTATGGCTTCAGTCATAAAGTGTCGCCATTCTTGTTTTAAAGCTTTTTGATTCAACTGTGAGAGAGATCAGGGCCATTCTGGGCTGTGAAAGTAGATCTCAGAATGTTCTATGCCAGCTGGACAGTTTTCTACTGAGGTAAATATGTTTATGTATTTGGCAGAAACTGGTTTCACTGGATAACACTTTTATTGACACATTCTCATTGCATTGTATTGATTGGACTGACCTGTTGATTCTGTGTTTTTCAATGGCAGCTACAGGAAATGTCTGGAGGACTTTATTAAAACAAAACAAGAAAACATCCCCAAAACTCTCAGTGCTAATCTGGTTAACATTCACCAGTTTAGGTGAGTTTGGTTTATCAAGCAGTAGTTTGAAGTACTAAACACAAGAACAACCAAAACGAATTTGATGCTATCTTTAAAGAATGTTGTCACAATGTGCAAATTCGTTGCACAATGTGCAAATATGGTAGCAACAATTATTTGTCTGTATCCTCAGGGATTATATACAAAGAGCAGAAAGTCTTTTCCCAGAAGAATCCAGAACAGCACAACTGTCCACATTAGCAAGCGTCAAAACAGTTTGTCACAAATATTTTCTCAGTCGATTTTACACAGAACTGAAGGTTAGTACAGCAAGTTAATCATTTACCTCAAGCTAACAGCTTAAATAACATTTTGTACCTTGTTTCATTAAGTTAATATGACTAGTGGAAGAGTTTTTAATATAGTTTATAGACAGGAAGCAGTATTAACTTTATAGTAAATACACAGAACATGATAAATTTACTCGATAAACAACACTGTATTAGATATTTAGACCTGATTGTTGACCTGAAGGAGCACCACCCAAATATTTGGGAAACTACTTTTTTGCGGTTCCATTTAGTGCTGCCAATATGTAATATAATTTACCATTTCTCTCAGGTGCAGTAGGTTAGTGGTAGGTTAGTGGTAGGTTATGGTTGGGATTAGAGATAAAGTAATAAAGAATGTGTTGTTTGTCTTTTACATTGTTATGCACATCCGTGTTTGTGATCTTCCACTATTCATTTCTGAAATGCACACGTATTGAAATAACCACACGTGTTATTTGTGTGTAAATAAGCTCTGTGTTATTTCCACACAGCCACTGTACAGTAAGCTCTGGACTCAAGCGTGGCTCACAGGGCACCATGAGATTGTAGAGGAGCTGGTGAAGGCACTTGAAAACAACATTGATCATCTCAAAGAGCTGAAGTCTGTCTGTCGTGAGGTCAGAATCACTGCATCTTACACGGCAAACACTAATGTGAGGCTTAATACTGTTTAAAGATACATACAAGATATACTGTGAAAAAGTGCCTTTACATTA
The DNA here is from genome assembly GCA_036877575.1 of Botia almorhae. Classification (NCBI taxonomy): domain Eukaryota; kingdom Metazoa; phylum Chordata; class Actinopteri; order Cypriniformes; family Botiidae; genus Botia; species Botia almorhae. The sequence goes on along the minus strand of JAZGTJ010006608.1, from coordinate 14,044 downwards.
TATAACAAAACATCAAAGTGACATTTACTTTGAAGAAAAGACAGACCAAGAAACGTTGGGTTTCAAATAATAAATATAGTGTTTAAAACTAGGACAAGTACTTGGGCACAGTCTTGTAAAATTGTTCAAACTTAAATGACCTTGAAACTAAATTAAATGCAGTTGAACTTAGTCAGTTCTGAGGTCTATAGCACATATATTTGCCCGTCATTTTGAAATTGTATTATTATATTTACATTCTAACATTGATTTAAGTGTTTTAATAGTCTCTGAGTAGTTTTCAGAGTCCTTGTTTATAGACATATAAGAGTCCGTGACATATATAAGACATAAGAGTGTGTGTGTGTGTGTGTGTAGGAACTGCTGGGCGAGCTGCATACAGAAGTACTGGTTGAGTATGTGAGACAAATGATGAAGAGAAAACTGAAGCTGAAAGAGAAAGAACAGCAGGAGAAGACAGCTGAGTTCATGTGCCAGGACAGCACAAAGATCTGCGCTGTGTTTGCCAACGCGGTGAGCACAGACAAATACACATACAGTGTGATATCACTACAATATACAATATACTTCTGTTAGCCTTGTATTCCAACACACTATTCCAACTCCAATCATTTCGGAACAGTGTAGTGAAAAAAAATCTGGAATTCTTGGATGAAAAAGTAGGACACACGTGTGGATGTCATTACAGTTTAAACACTTCCATCTTTTCAACACAGTTATAACTGTCAGTTTCTCTCCTTTCTGTTTGTCTGAATAATATATAGACATGTTGACAATGTTTCCCTTTGCTTGAATTTATTATCATTTGGTTTATGTTAAGCTTTAGGCTGCAAACAAACTCGGCGAATTCTAAATACTAGTTCGTGTGGAGCAGTGGAATGTATTTTCAATTTTACTGAAGTAGTTTTAAACCTCATTAAAGTGTAATACAGTGTGGCATTTAGATGCTTTGAAACAGTTGCATATTTTCCGCTTGACGTTCTGTCAGTAACATACAGTCGTCTGGTGCTGTTGTTTTAAAGACAATACGACAAAGAGGGATTTACAGACAAAATACTGACTTACTCAATGTCCATGTCCTTTTCTTTGATTGCAAGAGCATATTGAATTGTAGAAAACCAGAATCTGTTTAAAGTTTGTTTAAAGACGGCATAAATACAGAATATTAATGTAACATTACATTTGATTACTAAATAAATGACCATTCTCTTCTCAAGGGGATAAGAGACGAATGGCTCTCTGAAATCCTGCCAAAATTATCTGAGATTCTGAGACTTCAGGATCCTGGAAGCCTGCAACTGGAGATCGCTACATTAGCAAGAGTCTATCCCGACCTCAGGTAAGTTTATTAAGGTCGCAAGGGCATGTCTCCAGGCGATTGTAGCCGTATAATTCTGGTTTCCCTAGTAACGCCACATCCTGTCGCCAACAATCACTGCCACATCCTGTCCCCAGCTCTCATGAAAATGAGTTTCAGGTCGTTTTGTCACTTCTAGTGTGAACTGGGATTTAGATCTGGCCGGCTGTGACAAACCACAGACAGAACCCGAGTATTTTGTATCGTAACCATAACTGTGTTATTTTGATGCATAAACAAAACCCCAATAGGCGTCAGTCATATTGTCTACACACTGCTTTGCGAGCTGCTTGCTTCTAGAATCATATCTGTTTTATTCTCTTCTAGTGAGCAGCATGTTCTTGCTATTTTAAATCTGAAGACAAACCTTTCGAGCGCAGACCTGCGCAGGATCAGAGGGTGTTTGAGTGAGAACGGGGGCGCGCTGGACACCGAGTCTTCCCCTGCCTTCTTCTCCAAAGTCATTGTCAAAAAAAAACTCCTATAAGTGCCTATAAGATCTAGATGTATATTATATATCTATAGGCAATTTAAGAAATGTAAGGCAACTGGAGGCTACAGTGAATGTGATACACACCACGATATATATTCAGTGTTAAACTGTGTATTATTTTTCATTATGAAAATTATGAAATGTTATGAAATGAAATATGAAATTATGAATAAATTATGATATCTTAATTAGGTCGTATTTCAGCAAAACAATGCAATGTGTTTCCACAAAGTGTTGCTTTTTTTAAGGTAACATATTTATACACATTTATATTTATATAAACAGGTATATATTTAAAAGAAATTGAATTCGCTGCATGATTTAAACTTTTAAACAAGGTCCCTATTCCTATGTGAACCATTAGCAATTTGCACTTTCTGTAATTCTGGATTCTTTATAATATGTTTCTGTGTAAACTAAAAATCCACAAACTGTGCTGTATAAAGATGTGTATGTATTTTTATGAATATATTATGGACTGGCCAGATATCCAGGGTTTTCCTGGCTCCAGCACTTTCCACGACTCCAACAGTGATATGCAGCAAAGACCATGGAGGTAATTATGTGATATATGATTTATATGTATAGACATGTTTACATTTTGTGTATATATTGTGTGTAACTATGGGAAATTAAGCATTCAATCTGAAGTGTGTTGTATGTAACAAGTGATCTGATTTGGGCCACTTGTATGATATTTACAGTATTATACTGAAGCACAGTAATGAAAGCAACATTATCTAATGCTGCTAAAATATATAACATTACTAAATCTGTAACTATTACTTACAATTACTCATTTGTAACTATGTGTGCAGCGCTTTCTGTATATACTTTATATATACGTTTTCTGCCTGAATGGTGATTAAACTAGTCTTTATATTTTATATTGTGACATTGAATCGCACCCTGTTATATACATATTGGGGAATCAAACAAAGAAATACTGTCATTTCAAAACAGACCTAAATAAATACAGTGTTTTATGGCACTACAGTATCTGACTGTGCGCTGTATGAGATGTAATGACTTAATTTATTAATCTTCAGCCTTGCATGACCAGTGCCATCAGCCCTAATGACATACTTTCCCCTCAGTTGCCCTAAACAACACTATCGTGACTATTAGCCGTGACTTAAACAAGCCTTCCTGCAAAGTGTCTGTATCAGTGAGTGGAATCTTTTTTTCATCACAAAAGAATGTTTGGGCGAGGAGTGTGTGTTGATTTCCTCAAAGCTGTAGAATGTGCATTAGCAGTCCAGTGTTTTTTTCTTATTATTACTGTCTTCCACTTTCCGAGTAACAGTAAATTCCCCAAGACTGTAAAATAACACAATGCAAACGGAAATGCAGTGACATTAAAAAACAACAAGTTTAAAGACGAGAAAAAAAACTGTAATTGCTGAAAAAGTAATAAATCTAGTTTTGTAAAGAAATTCATCGCATATGCATAGCAATTGCAGACTTATTTTTAATCATCATACGACTACAATTGTTTTAAACGGTTTGGTTTGTGCAAATGTCTTTCTTGTGTTAGAATAGGTGGACTTACATTCATTATCAATAAAGCATATAAAGCATGAGCTTGTTTACATTTCAAAGCCCGCTGCTCTTATTACATAGCATCAGTGTTTCTCTGCTTTGCTGGGTGCTTTACTACATTAGCATGTACAGATTCATGGCTGCTGGGAAAAGGCTTGTGGAAACAGGCGGAAAATGACAGAAATCTCCGTTTAAGTTCTACTTTCTCTTTTTGTCCTTACACTTCCCGCAAGTGTAAGAAGCAGTTCATTCAGAGTGGTTTGAGATCGCATCCTGGTCTGATCGCGAGGTTTCCCAGAGTGATGGACGGGAATACATTTCGTGAATGAAATGTGCCACTGATGCTTGAGCACGTGTTATACTGTCATCTACAGCACATTTGACGAATCACAGGTTAGCGTTATATAAACAAAACTTTCAGAAAATATTCAAGGCGTTTTGTTGTGGTAAATAGTCAAATTAAAGCAATTAATTTTCCAGGCACAAAGAGAAAATGATCTACAATATTGAGCAGCATTTATATATAGATATTGTTAGGAATAAATGATATATTACATAACCTATATAAAAATGACAGAAATTGTTGGTGTTTGATGGAGCTTCTTTTAAAATGAAGACAGATGGATGATTGTCATCCAGTGACATCCATTTTACATAAACTACAAATGTCAACATGTCAACATCAAATAACACTCATGGCTGAGAAACACTCATCACTGAGGCATCTTCACAGTGCTGTATTACAGTGTGAAGTTTTACTGCACATACTGTGTAATGAGATCATGTGTTTTACATCAACACTCATCAACAGCACTGATTTCCCTAACGCAATCTCTCAAGATACCTGCACGAAACTAAACATCTCACCAATTCACCAAGTAATTTTGAGCAGAAACATCACTATGACTATTGACAACATCACAGCTTTGATTTCCAGTAAACACACATTCTAATAAAGTGATTTGATTGGTATCAATTGAATATAATTTGCTGGATAAAAGTGTATGGCAATTGCATACATGTGAATGTTATAGTAAATGTCACATTTACATGTAAATGTTATAGTTAAAACATCGAAAAGTGGCCTTTTTACTGTAAACCAATATATGTCAGCTTTCTTATGTAATAGAAATAAAATATTAAGATCATTTTAAATGCAACTAGACTACACTGTGATTATAGGTAGTAGATCTACATTTAATACACACACTAATCAAATGAATGATATGTTTGTCTCCTCTGCTTTTAGAAGACAGGATATTTTCCTCTGTTTATGACAGATTACCTGACGCATTTTTGAATCCTGAAAATGTGGCAGATATTCCTATGGAAGCACATCGGGTGTTTGTCCTCCGCGCTCCTCTGCACTGGCCTGTATCATCATCTGCTCTGCCAGGAATTATTTGTTCACAGTTTGGAAACACATCCAGAGCATTCACTCTGCTTCTGATAACATAATGTTATATCCCTTTAAATATTTTTGTTCATATTAATTAGTACTTTAAAGCTGTATTAGTGAGGACCTCTTATAGGTGCAATGATTTACATACTAAGATATTTTTTCCTATATTATATTCCCAAAATTAATTCTCACACATCAGTAATAATATTATTGAATTAAGGGGAAAAAAATTATAAAATGATTTGGAAAATTTATGAGTCACTTGGAAATAGCAAAAAACCTCTTCGATTTCCACAAATAGCTCTCATTATTATTGCGTTTCATAATGTTTTGCACTGTATATTAACAATTGCCCTCACAAACATAGGCAAGCTTGTACACACACACTCAATTCACAATACCTCTGATTGTCAAACGCAAAAACTACATATTTTGAAAGCATACTGCGGGCTGTTTGTCTAAATATTTCTTTACCAAAGAAGTAAAATACATATATTCATTTAAACTATAATATACATATAAATGAATATATTACATGAACGTTTTTTTACAAAACTTTATTGCAGTCACATTATAATTAATAAACAAGGCATTAATCACTTACATATCAAAATATGGCATAACAATTTGCGGAACAAATATTAAAAATATAAATTCAGCGTTCAGTTCACCACTAATAGTTAGCAAATAGAACGGTAGTTTGTTCCGTATGATTGACAGCAAATTTGGCAAATAAAATAGAACTGAAGGTGATGTGGTCCAATCAACAGAGGGGTTTGGGGAAAATGGGCGGGACTAGTTTGCAGCCGAGTTAAGATTAGAAGTCACGCGGTGCGAAGCGCTTATTGTGGTTTACGAGTGGACGTGTGTGGGGTGAGTTTAGCTGAAGACAACTAACACTAACCAGCAATTACGGAAAGTGTTTTCGTTTGTTCTGTATATGTTGCATTTGAACGTAAATAAACGTGATCAGCCTCAAAATAACATACCGTGTGCTATCTTGCCATATGTCTGCAGGCGTTAGCACTAGTTTGCTGCTGGTATTGAATACTAACCTGCTGGTTGTGTTGTTTGGCTTATTTGTGTTGTTTTCTTTCAGGTCCCCTGTATTGCGGGCGGCGTGCCTTTTTCTGTTCTCTGCAGGGGTTATCACTCCGCTCCGCAAGGTGTAACCCAGCCCGACCGCTAACTAGCGCTTCAACCTAAACTGACCACTCAAAACCAGTCGCTCACCTCTTCTCAGGGCGACCAGCGGTGTGTTTATGTCTTTGTTTTGCGAAAACAGTGAGTACCTGGACGACAGGAGCTACGAATGGGAAAGGTACGTTGATATCGTTATTTGTAACGCAATAGCTCGCGTGTTCTCGCGATAGTTGGCTGGTTAATTGTGTGTATGTGTTGAGCGCACATCATTTTTGATGTGTTGCATATTGTTGAGATTAAAATGGCGTCTTCTTGCCATTGCTCCTGTGCTGTGACGCACACTGCAGCATGGGGTTGCACAACAGCGGCCTGTTTGGGATTTTAGTCCCATCATCATGAAACTACAACTTTTCCTAATGGTGTAGAATGTGAGTTTCATTTCTCACGTTTTGGGGCAGATCCTATTAGATCTGCTTTGAACTTTGGTGTATGTGAAACTGCTGTTGTGTGCTTCCATATAGCTGCTTTTTACTGCATACTTATAGAGTGTAAATTATTGCCCAGGGCATGTATACCCCTTTATCACTATTACAAGTGGCCAAAGGTGATAAGTATTCACTCTTAAAAAGAATGGGCAAGACTTCAACTCTACATCTGCTGACGTTGATACCATTACCAGGCATGTAATGGTGCCAAATTGTGTGTTGTTAGGTGTATTTCACTCCTTTAATTTTGTTATTCATCTCACAGTGCTGTAGTGCAGCAGTCGGAACCAGTTTGGGAGGAACCTAATCAACAAGCTCCAGGCCTGACGCCTCAGTGGCCGAACCCTTTTCATGTCAGAGACCGAGCGCTCCTGCAGTCGTTTATGTCATCCACTGCTCTCCAAACACAAGATACTAAGAAGCACCAATTCAAGATCTTCTCGTCTTGCTGATAAACCATACGAGAAGCCAACATGTCCGTCAATGTCAACCGCAGCGTGTCAGACCAGTTCTACCGCTATAAAATGCCCCGTCTGATTGCTAAGGTGGGCGTTAGAGTGCAGTTAGAGGGAATATTTACAACTTTTGTCTATAAGCTTTGACTGATTTTGCAAGCGTAAGTCATGTTTTGTTTTTCCGTCAGGTGGAAGGCAAGGGTAATGGAATTAAGACCGTCATAGTCAACATGACTGATGTTGCTAAGGCTCTGAATAGGCCTCCCACATGTGAGCATTGTTTTTTTAGGGCCAATTCTGTTTGGAGTCTGAGTTTCCCATGACTTCATACTGTATTCTGTGTTCAGACCCTACCAAATTCTTTGGTTGTGAATTGGGAGCCCAGACCCAGTTTGATGCCAAGAATGACCGCTACATCGTCAACGGATCTCACGAGGCAAACAAACTGCAAGACATGCTGGACGGATTCATCCGCAAGTTTGTGCTGTGTCCTGAATGCGACAATCCAGAAACCGATTTGGTAAACGTTCGATCTTCATTTACATTTCACCATACACACTTATTAATTGAGGGCAATGCAGTACTGCTTTGAATACATTCGGGTTGTTGTAGAAGATCCTGCCAGCTTCTGTTTTTTTTGTCCCACAATACTAACTTTGACCGTAACATGTTGATGAATGTGAGCTGGACAAAGATGGTGATTTGTTTTCAAATTGTTGAACTAGATGCACACTCAATGCACTCAGTGCCCTGTCTGTTTGTATGCATATTGCTGAGTATGCTGGTACGCTCTGTAGGGTCACTCATGTAGCTTGTAGTTTTGTTTGCAGGTGCACAAGGAAAATGTGCCGTTAGATATAAAACATAACCTCCGGCCTCATGTGGCTGTGAAAATTGTTGTTACATTATTTAATATCTTGTGTGAAGTTGTCAAAACTGATACTGAAGCAGTGGCAGAAGAGCCATTTGTCTTGTCTTACGGCACAAGTATGTTTTTTTTTATAATTTGAATTATGCGGTTCTTAGCTTGTCATAACGTTCTCTGCAATGCAGCACTGTAGGATTTGCAGGATTTTGGATGGTTCCAGCTGTGATCTGGTTCCAACCGTGATATGGTTCCAGCCATGTATCCTATGTCTGTAGGGCTCTCCACCATAAATAAGGTCGCACAGGCTTGTACTTGAATACAGAGTAGAGCAAATATTAAATTAATTTGCCTCCATGTTTTTATGAAAAGATGAAATTGTACTTGTTTATTCCAGTTTTCATTACTCAAAAGTAAACCTTTTCTTTAGCACATTAATCCCAAGAAGCAGACCATTGGAAACTCCTGCAAGGCGTGTGGATACCGAGGCATGTTGGACACCAGACACAAGCTCTGCACCTTCATTCTCAAGAATCCACCCGGTAAATACTGACACTAAATTCTGTGAATTCTAACTTTTATTTAAATCAGCTGAAATAACATTCATGTTTGATTTACTCTTTCTTTTGTACACACTATGAATCTCTTGTGCATTTCAGTCATGGCGCATGTAAATTGTGAACTATGTATTACAATGTGGAAGTTGGTAATACCCGTCCAAAATCCCCTTGCATGATAGAAGTGGACTGTTTACTGTGACACTGACACGCCAGCAGAACTATAACTGCAAACTGCAACACTGGAAAGCATGTAGAGCACACAGTGTAGTTTGTTGCGGAAATCTAACAAGCCAGTTAGAACCAGGGGTGCTGTTCCTGCAGTCATAACCTGACCCATGTAGATGCTTTTATTTTGTACTGTATGTTTGTAAGTAGCATGTGTCATAGTGGTGATTCAGACAGTCTGTGACCTATAGCAAACGGGCATAGTGATGTTAAGGAAGTGAGCTCTGTTGGTTTAGTTCATTTCCTCTCTGCTATCCTCCGTGCCACAGAAAGTGATAGTGGATCTGTGAAAAAGGAGAAAGAAAAGAAGAACCGAAAGAAGGACAAAGAGAACGACTCAAGTGGTGGAGAAGCTGCAAACCATAATGACATAGATGCCCCTGATGCTGTGGTAAGTGCTGATCTGAGGTCATCTCCTAATGAGGCTTTTGCAAAACGAAACATTTACGTGGTATTTTTCTGTACTGCTGGTTTTCAATGTGATTTTTATCATGGCAGGATGGTGATGATGATGATGAAGACTGGGCGGAGGAGACCTCAGAGGAGGCCCAGCGTCGGAGGATGGAGGAGATCAGTGAGCACGCCAAGGGCCTCACGCTCAGTGAAGACCTGGAGAAGTCCCTGGAGGAGAGGGTCAACATATTTTACAACTTTGTGAAGGTTTGTGTTTAGATCTTACAGTAAAACTGGTCATGGATTTTATCCCAAGAGGCCCATCCAGTATTTGCTGTTTTTAATTTACCCTAATCTTATTGTTTCTGCGTTACAGCAAAAGAAGGACAGTGGAGCAATTGGCTCTGCAGATAAAGACATTTTGGCTGAGGCTGAAAGGCTGGATGTGAAGGCCATGGGTCCTCTGATCCTGAGCGAGCTGCTGTTTGATGAGAACATTCGGGAACAAATCAAGAAGTACAAGCGTCACTTCCTCAGGGTACGTTTCCTTGCTCTGTATACATGTCACTTCAAGTCTGTTATTCACTTGCTGTTAGTTACACTTTGACAGAAACGGTCTTTTAAAACCGTGTCAACATCATCAAGGTTACTAATTAGGGCTATATCAAAATTAAAACATCACAACTCTGCATATGGTAACATGTATATAGAACTGGTTGCATTGCAATAATCGTATGTACATGTAACAGTATGTAGATGTTTTTTTTATATACATCATGACCTGAAATGTCAAACTGCTTTAAAATAATGCATATTGCAAAAAACACAATGACAAAAATGCGTTGACTTGAGTGAAGTGGCTCCTACTAAAATTGTAGTTAATGTCTTTCTGCAATGACTCCTACAAGCCCCCCAATATTAGCGGGGGAATTCCTGTTACCCTATTTTTGATGCTTCAAAAAATAAATGATACCTGGAAAAAAGTCATCGCTCATCACATTTCCCTTTAATATTGTGTTCTCGTGGTACACAACTCTTTATTTTAAAACGCAATGTCATGCTGACTTAATGAAACCCCTTAGTAAGCAGAAGATCATTTTTCACTGATAGTGTTTCTGTCAACAGTTCTGCCACAATAATAAGAAAGCTCAGAAATATTTGCTGGGTGGATTTGAGTGTCTGGTGAAGCTGCATCAGAGTCAGCTGCTGCCCCGTGTCCCCATTATACTCAAAGACCTGTATGACGCAGACCTGCTGGAGGAAGATGTTATAATCACATGGGCTGAGAAGGTCATCTGTCCACTATACACCTTCTAAAATTTCACCGTAAATTCTACATTAAGAAAATAAAAACTGATTCTGAATGTTTTTTGCTATAGGTCTCCAAGAAGTACGTCTCCAAAGAGCTGGCTAAAGAGATTCATGCCAAGGCTGAGCCCTTCGTTAAATGGCTCAAAGAGGCAGAGGAAGAGAGTGAGGGCAGTGAGGAAGAGGAGGATGAGGATGAAGACAATGTTGAGGTAATTCTTTTCAGGTGTATGTATGGATGCATGTAAAACTTTTCATTACTGCCAGAGTTCTAAGATTACAAATATTTGTAATGAAATGTCAAGTTTTTTTAAAGCATTGTGGTGACAGGACAAAGATCTGAAGTCCTGCTCTTTCTCCAGGTGGTTTATTCTTCCTCTGCTCGCGAGCTGAAAATGGAGACCACAAAACCTGAGAAGTCAGACCATGAGGAGGACGACATTGATATTGATGCCATTTAAAGATGAAACCAAAGAGCTTCAGTTGCCTCTTAACATCCTGCTGAGTTTCTGTTTGTCAGACGCATGCCTTCAGCTCCATTTGCCTTCTCTTCAGCTGTAGTGCTGTGCTGGAAGCATTTTATCGTAATCTTCTCACCAGTTTATTCTTCATTCTTTTTGTAGGCATGAATTTCTTGGATAACAAAATTATAAATGCACACAATCTCCTTGTATTTTTGCAACTATTAAAGTTTTGCCTGTTAATTCCATCAGTGTACAATTCAATACGTTCAGTGTATGTTTAATGTTTTTCATCAAGCATGAACGTGCTGTAGAATTTAAAATAATGGTTTTGAAGAGCCAAACCTTTGACTATAAAATATTTGGAGAGCATTACAAACCTGTCAACTTTATCAGTGTTTAAGGTGCCGATTGTTTCAGGAACAAAACTTTAAAATTATTCGGAATATCTTTTGTTGTGAACTTTTTCCTTTAACAGGTCCTTGTTCTTCCAGATCACAGCCAGCCAATTAAACTGAAACTAACACTTTTTGACGGCTCCTTGCCTGTTTTGTACCTAATTTGAAACGTACACCCTGCTGGCTGTCTGTCTGGGCCATCAGTGTACGACTTGGTAAAAACATGGGTTTCTGCAGTCTGAGTTTTTTAAACCAGGCATTTATTTAATGTAGCACATAGAAAGTAATGTTTTGATTGAGACATTTTTTTAAATCAGAAAAATCCAGAACATGTAAATGTAATCGAGTAAAATCAGAAATACTAAACACAAACTCAACAATCTCTGCACACTTTCATGAGTTATTTCCCTCTTAATAGAAACAATTCTGCAAGCAACTAACAAACTACTTGAGCGACATTTATATCAAAGAGCAAAAATATCTTTAGGTTTAGTATTTCAGATCACAGTGTTTCTGCCCCTACAAAGGGCTTTTAGATAAATGCCATTGTCAAAAAAGTATAAAATGCATTAATGCAGGAACTACACTTACTACCCAAATTCAAACATGATAAATTAAGATTTTGGCACCTATGTCTTTTTTTTAATTATAAATTATAAACAGTATTACATTGTGCAAAATGCAGATAAGCTCAAACTACAAGTCTAATATTTCATCTCTATCCTGATTAGCTTATGTTAATCGTAGTGCAACACAGAGGTAGCCTTAAAACTACCCATATCTTTTTTTAAACAATAACATTAATCTGTCAACATAAACCAAACGATTGCATTTAACTATTTAAACAAAACTTTAAAAAAAAATGCTACAAACGTCCCTTGAAATTTTCTTTCTGTATCTTAAACCATCAAGTAAAACATTCAGTTAATACAAGTCCAAGAGAATAAAGCAAACGTCTCTCTTTGTTAAATAAACTTTACATTTAAAGACGCAGGGGGATACTAACGTTTCTTTCCTTGCACACTAGGTTTTAGTTGAGATGAATTGTTATTACTGACAGCTTCACCAGAAGAGGGCACTATTGGCTTAGCTATAACTTCCATAATTGGGACACCATTTAACTGTAGCGTCAGTCCCCATATTGCTTTTGGTATATTGGGCTTAGGCATGGTACCACGAATACTGATCACTTCTATTTAAAGCGATCATGACTCATAATCTTAACTGCCAGGTATTATCAGAATTACTTTATACTGAAATAAAATGTGTGGCCCGGGAAACAGTGCTTTCAGAACCTTCTATGAGAAAAGTGACCAGAATCCTTATGTTCAAATAAGAGACGCTGCATATTTATTTCAGATGTTAACTGATCCTACAGTAAGGGCTGTGTTATCTCACTGTTGGGGAGATGCAGAGGGTAGAGCTGTCTTTGTGTCACCTGTTTCACAAAGATAAAGAGGAACCCAACCACAAGGGCGGTGCCAAGAACGGATCCCACAGCCCAGGCGTAAGAGGGCTCCCTGGGCACAGATGGAACTACTGGCTTTGGAGTTGAAGTTTCCACCAGAAGATCTTGCACGTTTGACAAAGAACCATTGTTGGGCAAGGGCTTGAGACCGAGAATGTGGCACATGAGAGGGTAGAGGTCGACAGAGCTCATGGTAGACTTGACATAGTTGCGACGGAAATTTGGACCACGGGCAACAAAAACAGGGTGCATGCTGGGAAGGCTGTTGTTATAACCATGGTTTCCCACTGTAAATCACCAAGCACATAAACATATCATTGGCTGTAATAGTCACAAATGTGGTATTTCAAACCATGACACTGAACGTAGCTACACAAACATGTTATTTAACTATGTGCCACAGAAATGATGTTTAAATATTGTCACGCACACATTAAAGATTCGTTTCTGTTCTGCATGACGGCCCATCCCTCTTTGACCTCTATGATGAGGGGCATTATCCTGTCATTGTGTCTGTAGTGGTAATGATCTGGGATCTCCTCCTTTTTATACACAGTCATGTTAGGATTGGCGTTCTTCAATAGTTTGTAGACCTCTTCAAGTTTGCCTAAAAAATACATTTTAAAAAATAAATAACACTCAATGAACCAATCAGCATTTGAGAAAACTAACCAGAAATACTGCGTTCCAACAAAGATCACATTACTATTAGAAATGCACTACACAATCTAACATGTTCTTACCTTTTTGGGGCAGAATGCCAACTACAGGGCTCTTGTCTATCCATGTGTAAAGATCGCGGCTAACGTAGGTGTCCAGCTCAATAATCTTATCATGTGATAATTGTGTCATTCCGTGATCACTTGTCACAATAAGATTGACCTTCTCGTAAAGACCAGCTGTTTTGAGCTTGTCCCTGAGGAACCCTAACTTATCATCAATATCTGCTATGACTACATCCATTAGTGGACTCTCTGGCCCCAAATTATGGCCGCTCTCATCTGGTTCCTCCCAGTATAAGACAGCAAAATTGATGGGCTCTGGTTCTAAAAACCAACCAATCAGTTTCTCCACCCGGGTCTCAAAGGGCATCGATGCATTATATAACAAGTAATGTGTTGGGTATGTTCCACCAATGGCTACATCTGATCCAGGCCACATGGCAGCCCCGCTCTTCCGCCCAGCCTTTTGATTGGTTACCCACAATGGCAAAGCCTCCTCCCACCACCAGGCCTCGTACACCTCTGGGCCCTCCATGGAAAAGGACCGGTTATGAATAGGGTCATACATTTCGTTAGCAACAATGCCATGGGTTTCAGCGTGCAGTCCAGTCACTAAAGTGTAGTGGTTTGGGTAGGTCTTTGTGATGAAGGTGTTCTCCACTTGCTCCACCTGCACACCCTCCTCCATCAGGGCACGGAAATTGGGTGTGGGCACCCGGTTCACATAATCCCAGCGGAAGCCATCAAAGGACACCAGTAACAGCTTG
>JAZGTJ010006607.1:7543-24550 GCA_036877575.1 Botia almorhae | reverse complement strand
GTTATTTTCCAGCTAAAGTTAGTTTTGATTGATTCGCTTCCGTCGCAACGATCATTCGTTATTAAATTAGGCGCAGCTAGACGACACCATTCTCTCTACACAGCCTTTAAACGCGAACCTGTGAGAAACGCTAGGAACCTGTCGACCAATCAGAATGCAGTGGGAGGAAATCCAACTCCGCCCCCTGAATCTGGATCCAACTCCGCCCCTTGGATCTTGATCCAACTCCGCCCCTTGGATCTTATGTACTGCATTGAGGTGCTACTGGAGAGGGAATCCCTGCTGTCTCAGATTAGCCAATGGCCAGAACAGCTGCTCTTCTGGTGGAAACTCCGCCCATTGTCTCCATGCCCAACCTAAGAAAAACGAAAGACTCTAAACCAGTAAGAACATTCATCTGTGTTTGCACACGGTACTTCAGGATATGTTTTCAAATAACACAATTTCAGTACAGAAGCAATTAAAATTTCACTGTTGCATAGAAGTAACACTTTATTTTTAAAAGTTTTACTAAGTTTTACGATTTAGTATTATCTATTTTGAGTTAACTAAACATAACATCGATGTCTTGTGGTAAATAAACACAATCCTACATTTAACACGGTTGTAAACAAGCTATGCACACGGTAAGTACATAAACAGTATATGCAATGTAGGCGCTACAAGCGGACGCTAGGGGACGTGGTTTAGCCACTTGAGTCACAGTGTCATGAAGTTAAAATATTACTGTTTCTGAGAACATTTTTAAACATTCGAAATTATATAATTTATGCCCCTTTTCCACACAGTTTTTAGTCCTGTGATCAATAAAGTCAGATTTGAGTGCTTCCTAAAAACCTTCAGGTGTAATCATCAACATGTCATCAACTGTGTCAGCCAGTAATCATCAACTGGCTGACACCTTTAAGTGCAAACAGGTTGTGTAATTTATTGTGCAGTGTAAACAGCTTCATAATTTGACAGTTTATTCAGTTTATTCCCAGTTTGAATAGCCATCTGTTTATCATGCTAGTAAGAGCAACAATGACAAGTTTTGATCTACTAATGTGTATCAATAAAATAATTGATTATTGGTTTTCTGCTTGTTTTGTCTGCGTAACGTATAGGCTGCGTAGCTTATGGAGTGCAAATTGGTTCTAATGCATTATATGTCTGTAGTACATATAATGAACTGATTAAATAAATTGATTACACTAACGTATTTGACATAAAAGACTACACGTATACATTTAACGTGATTTTTTTATATTAATTAGGATGTTGAATTGCAATTAGAATGATGTGGAAGTGGAATTTACTGAATTGCAGTAAATTTTGTAATGCTGTAAATGTGTAAGGCAATAGCCTCACATAGCAGATTTTGATCACGGTTGTAAAGAGTCTGTGGGCAGACTACCAGCGGCTAAAACTAAACAGGCAACAGCACATTTGAAGAAAAGATTTAAGACACCTTCATTTTTCTCTGGTTCCATATTGACTGGGTCAGCCGATAAAGACCTGTCCAGTTCTCCCTGCATGAAGATTGTGATATAATGGTAGTTTTCTTCCAGTCTGATGGAGTTGACGACAGATGCAAAGCAGATGTTTCTGAGATGGACACCAGCTTCCTCCATCACCTCTCTCTGTGCACAGGCCTCCCAGGTTTCTCTGATCACGCGGCAGAATATTCATTTTCACACCCCAAATTTACAACACACTAACATACATGTAGTCGCCTTTGTCATGAGAAAATGTTAACAAATAAACAGGAATATACAGTAAAACATTTTGATACTGTGATGTACCTTCTTAAAAAGAGAAAACGCCACATTGATGCACTTTTGTGACAATACACTTACCCAAACTCAATGTGACCTCCTGGTAACTGGTATTTACCTTTCCCCATTATGGTTTTTCTTTTTCCCAACAAAATGCATCCTGGGTTTGAGGAATCTGTCACAAGAACTCCAAGTCCCACACCAGGACGTTTGAGGATGGGTTGACCATTTTGAATCAGCTCAGACATTTTATTTAAGCTGTGAGAAAGAGACAGAGTCACTTAACTGAATTCGGTGTCTTGTACGTTTTTGATAAACGATCTAAACACAGTTTTTTGTCTGTTTATTCACTATGATGATTGTTTACATTAAGTATCTTCTGAGATGTAGTGCACACTCGCAATCAATATAACAAACAACTTTGTGATGTTTTTGATTGCTTAAGTGCGTTTTTGCATGTACATTGGCATTACAGGGATAGTTCACTCAAAAAATTATTGTTTTCCATCATTTACTCACCCTCATGTCATTCTATGAACTATCCCTTTAAGAAGTTTAGGAACTCAGACAAGAGGGTCGCAGAGAATCGCAAATCAGATCAAAAAACTTACTTATATCTTGTATGGCAGATGAATCTTCTAACAGAAAGCATGACCGTGCTATGTAAATATGATAGCTTAACGTATCAAATCATTTTTATTCCTCAAAGGTGGGTTGATTCTGGCCACAATCAATACATGATCTGACTTGAAATGGAGTATACGGGTGCAAGAAACCACCAGCTACGATTCTCAAAGTGCAGTTGCGCAGTCGACGTACGTCATGACGCAGGCGCGTCCAGTCATTTGTTTTTCTGCTGCGCTGCTTGTACACAGAGCAACATGGCGACGTCCCTGATTTGTGGCCGGTTGTCCGCTGGACTGAGGAATTCCGGCTCTAGGACGACTTTAAGCTCGGCAGCTAAGGTCAGTTTTGTGTACATATATTAGGCAACCATATCCGACCCTCGTCTGTGGCGTGTCTCCTCTGTTCGGTCGCTTTCAATGAACGCAAATCACCGATTCCCGTTTGACATTCGCCTGCAGGCTAAGAGCATAACACTATTATAAATGCTTAGACTAGCAAATCTATTCATTGCCTGCTCTATGAGTTCTCTTCTATAATCCAGACAGACTTCCATTAATTACTCGTGGATTTAGCGTGTCTGATTATGTAACTGTTATAAACAATGTTGTCTTCTGGTTTATTAGTTTACTGTGACCTACATTGTCTCAGGAACGGCCAGTTTAGTTTCAGTTGAGTGTTTCTGTTCAGCCGTAAGTCCTGCTAGTTAATATGGTTAACCCCTGAGCTACTTATTTCAGATGTTTCTATCCGGTGTTACCATAACTGATTAGTTAGTGAACAGTAAGTTTCACTCTGTCTCCCAATAGTCAACACAACGCAGCTGTTATGATGTTTTACTTTCTTTAAAGTGTATGTGTGTAGGAAAAGACATTGTGAACCACGTTTTGCCTACATGTTCATTAAAAAATGAACAAATGTAACTTTAGTTGTAAACCTTATTAGTCAGTTGAGAACAAATATCTTACGTTTGCTCACTCCCCTTAGTGATTGACAACTTGTGTTCAAATTTAGTAAACAGGTGACCTTTCACCTGTGTGCCCTTTACTAATACTGTAGGTCCCTGAATTAAGTTTACTGTAAGTTACAGACAATGTAAGTTACAGACAATGACTGATTCATATGTTATTAAATCACATCTCTGTCTGTATTTGTCTTCTATGTATCATTCTTTCTTTATATATTCAATTATCAGGTGCTTGGTGGAACAACAGGGCTGTTTGGTAACCATGGGAACCAGCCATCTCCAGTGCTGTCAGGGCAGCAGCAGAGAAACCTTTCCCTCCACGAGTACATGAGCATCGGGCTTCTGAAAGAGGCGGGCATCTCTGTGCCCGCGGGCATGGTGGCCAGCTCGCCCGAGGAGGCGTATGCCGCTGCCAAGCAGATCGGTAAGATCAGATAAACACATGCTGTGTACGTGTTAATGAGGAAATGTGATATCCTGACCGCAGTTTCACACTGATGCAAACACAAACTTTTTTCCTTTTGGTTTACTTTCCCATAATGTGTCTCAGTTATGACGCAGTTCAGACAATCATTAATATTTATATTGTCTGTGTACATATTTTACACTATTTCAGAACGGTGTATACTGTATGTTAAATTTGTAATGCCATTGTCATTTTAACATGTGAATTTGCAGATAGCGAATCGTGTGTTAATCTGACTGTTTTACAGACACTGCCAGATTTATAACAGAACTGCTGTAAACTCACTTTCTGGTGTACCTCACTGATATGATGGTCACATTAAGTTACTTCAAACAACTAGATTATAGTATTTTTGGGTTTGGATGTGCTGTGTGTGTTTCAGCTGTGCAGTTCTCACACACACTGAAGTCTAAACATAGATGTGCAGCACCACTGGAGAATGTGACCCAAACCCTTAATCTGACTGTCAGCATACAGGCAGCAGCAGCAGCAGCACACAGACTCGTGACAGACAGGCAGAGCTGTGGGCACAAATAAAGGAGGATCAGGTTTCACTAGTAAATAAGGACTAGTGTAAGACCGGACTGAGGAACATTGTGAGCCACAAATCCAGATTATGACTTGATCTGAGTCTGTCCCAGTGCATCATGGGAGTGCCTTCAGTCCTTACCTTACTTCTGTGACAATAATACGATGATTTACTGTTGAAATTATATTTAGTTCAATTAAAATAACAGGACTAAAAATTGAAAGTCACTTACAAAATGTGGCAGTATTTAGAGTTTCACAATTTCAAATGATCCATTTACTGGTTACCAGTGAAGTACTTCCTAATTCCAGTTCTCCAGCAGCTTACAAGTGTTACTTCAGCTAGATATTCTGTCATTGTTTACTCACTTCAAACCTGAAAGACTTTTATCTGTGGAACACAGAAGTTCTCAACAATGTTAATGCTTCTCTTTTTATCCCATGCAATGCAATATAGTGACTAAAAGAACATAATAGCATAATATAGGTAGTCATAAAGATTGTGCATTTAAGAATAGTCCCAGCAATAACCAGTCACACCAGAGCAGGTTTGAATGTGCTGACGTTTAAATGAGTTTATGAAACATAAGTCAATGGTTGTGCTTCCCTTTAAACATATGAGAACAGCAGGACAGATGTTGTGTAAAACTCCTTCTGTGTTCCATATCAGTTGGAAGTCATTTGGGTTTAGAACGACACGAGGGTGAGAAAAATGTTGGCATGGAAACGAAGGAAAAGCAAAAGAAGGCTGTAGACGTAAAAGTTGGCTTTGATTCCGTTGCTGTCAGTAAAACAACTTTTTAAATAGACTTTTTCAGAGTACAATTTTGACAGTTTATGACGACTCTTAGCAGCAGAATCCTGTGTGAGTAAATGTTGACAGAATTTTGTTTCTTGAGAAAAACTTTTTTTTTCTGGCATCATTTATAATTCTGTCTGTTTATTTGGAAAAAGGCTCCGGAACAAAAAATCCCAGCAGAACATTAAACATTTTCTCTTATCGTTCTGTCTGAGCAGGTGGAATTAAGTTTATGTCAGTTTTGTTTTGCGTCTGTTAATTATACCCTGATTATGCAAGTTTAATGATTAATTATTAAAAACTTTATATGTCAAATCTTTATCCATTGTAATATCTGAAAATTAATATATATTATATTCATCCTGTGTAAGTGTACAGCAGGTCTGTGCAGGTTTAAAGGCTGTAGATAATAACAGTGTGACTCACTGGTTGGCAATATGTCAGTTCTGTGTTGGCTGTGGATTTGTTCATCTGAATTTGGATAGTTTATGTTTGTTTATAGCCTTTGGGCATGCCTGTGCCAGTTGGTTACCTTTGTGCTGTACGTTTAACAGGGTTTAACAATAATGATCGTTTCTGCTCATCTAGTTAAGCCAGTTGTTCAGATGTTTTTGTTGCCCTGGCAATATTTTTTACTGGCCTCAGCACAAAAAAATAAAATATCCTAAAATATGTTTACAATTTTCACAGACCATTATTGAGTGGTTGTAAATTGTATAATGTCAATTGTTTGAAATTATACAGCTGTAAAATACACTTTTGTTAGAAAATGGTATATGAAAATACATGACACAAGTAAACACATACATAATTAACAGTTGTAAGCCATAGTTACATTGGAGCATTAAAGTTCACTGTTTTATGCCTTTCCAGGGATTCGAACCCCTGGTGTTGGTGTAGCTAGCACCATGCAGGAGAATGCTCACTCATTGTTTTCTCTCTCTCAGGCTCTAAAGATCTGGTGGTGAAGGCGCAGGTGTTGGCGGGCGGTCGAGGCAAGGGCTCTTTCGAGGGTGGATTAAAGGGTGGAGTCAGAATTGTTTACTCGTGAGTGTCTGTGCCGTGATTTACAAGCTTGTTGTTTTGTTATTTTTATACTTGTGTGATTTCATCTCTCTCTCTCTTTCTTTCTCTCTCTCTCAGGCCAGAGGAAGCGAGGGACATTTCCTCTAAGATGATTGGCAAGAAGCTGTTCACTAAGCAGACCGGGGAGGCGGGGCGGATCTGTAACCAGGTGTTTATCTGCGAGCGCAGGTACCCGCGCAGAGAGTATTATTTCGCCATCACCATGGAGAGGTCATTCCAGGTCAGAGGTCACACGTTACATCATTGCTGTTATGGTTTATCTATGAAATTACTGTATATATATGTATCTGTTAATTCCAAACCTCTGTGCCTTTTATACACCTTTAAAAATTAAGATCACTATGTTGCAGTCTGCTGAGTGGACAGCAGAGGGCGAGAGAGTTTTTATTTTACTCTGGTCTGCTGCCTCAGCAAGTTTACGAATGTAGTTTGCTGTATAAATGTATGCCCTTATGGTCTCTTCAGGGCCCCGTGCTGATCGGCAGTTCTCAGGGGGGCGTGAACATTGAAGATGTGGCTGCAGAGAATCCCGATGCTATTGTGAAAGAGCCAATCGACATCATGGAGGGAATCAAGATGGAACAGGCCATAAAGGTGAAGATCTGTAAGACTGAATGGACAGCAGATGGTCATGTGACCTAACTTACATTAAAATACGTTCTGTCTCAGGTGGCGGAGAAGATGGGCTTCCCTCCTGCACTGATCAATGAAGCTGCTGAAAACATGTTGAAGCTCTATGATGTGTTTTTAAAGTATGATGCCTCTATGCTGGAGATCAACCCAATGGTGGAGGACTCATCTGGCATCGGTATTCCACACTGTTAAATCTGGATCTTCTGGCTTCTTTATCTTCATATGCATATAAGCACAGTATTTTAAAAGGTCTTCTCTATTCGCAGTGATGTGTATGGACGCTAAGATCAACTTTGACTCAAATGCTGCCTATAGACAGAAGAAAGTGTTCGACATGCGAGACTGGACCCAAGAGGACGTCAGAGACAGGCAGGCGGCCAAAGCAGACCTCAACTACATTGGCCTGGATGGCACTATCGGCTGCCTTGGTCAGTAAAATAAGCCTCATCCTTCCATTAGAGAACCCCTGAGGAACATCATCACAGCTCCAGAGTGGACAACCTGAAAATCAGACCCACTTATCTGACATTTTAGTGCCTGTAACTGCCCTAAACAAGCCATTACACATAATGGATGTTTACATATGTTCCACAAGACAAAATGCTAATTGAATTTACACAGCTAGTTTTTGCCTTGGTTCTTAATCTTGTGTGTTGTTTCCTTGATGATGAATGAATGGTTGGGTTTTGTGATTGTTGAGTCTTGAGCTGGTAAGCTGCACATTTGGTTTTACAGCGTCTTCTGTGCATGTGAGTTCTTCTGCACAGTGACTGTATGATGGTGAAATCTTATTTTATTTACACAATATAAGCATCCATATGTAATTATTTCAAAAAGCTGCAAACATTCATTGATGCATAAGACAGCAG
The DNA here is from genome assembly GCA_036877575.1 of Botia almorhae. NCBI lineage: Eukaryota > Metazoa > Chordata > Actinopteri > Cypriniformes > Botiidae > Botia > Botia almorhae. Next base: position 16,821 of record JAZGTJ010006607.1, on the reverse strand, counting down.
CATGCTAGAGTAGGAGCCAAAGAGATGCAAAGTACCTTCAGAAGCTGCATAAAATATTTCTATTCGATACCATTGTGTTATAACATTACTATACGTTTTTAAACAAACCAAACAGAATTGTATAAAAATCCACAGTGGAATGTAAATATCAGTAGAGGCAGTTGAGGTCACTCATCTCTGTGTTTAGTCAATGGAGCTGGACTCGCCATGGCAACAATGGACATCATTAAACTGCATGGTGGAATTCCTGCCAACTTCCTGGATGTAGGAGGCGGAGCCACAGCACAGCAGGTGACGGAGGCCTTCAAGCTCATCACGTCTGATAAAAAGGTGAGGTCATGTGATTAACTGCTGGGCGGGGGCAGCTTGCTTTGGTTTACATTAGTGTTGCTTACTCAAGCAAACCCCACTAATATTACTATTAGTGATAGTTAGGGTTAGGGAGTTATGTATAGGGACTGGAGATTTGTGGGTGGGCTTGTTCACTTAGGCCAATAGGCATTACCTAGCAATGCCCTAGCAACATCATGGCAGTGAATTTCTTTAGAATATGTAAAACATATATATTATGCTTTTGTTGTTTTTTTCAACAGGTCCAGGCTATTTTGGTAAACATATTTGGGGGCATCATGAGGTGTGATGTCATCGCGCAGGGTATCATCATGGCTGTCACTGACTTAGACCTGAAAATCCCCATCGTAGTGCGGTTACAAGGTGAGAGAGAGAGAGAGAGAGACAGATGGACTGAAATGAATATCCAAATGATTCATGTTGCGGGCGGGAGTTTGATTAATGAAGAGAGGGAGGGATAAATGAAAACACATTTAAACATTTTTGTTCTCGCACCTCATTTGAAAGGGTGCTGATGTGAAAAATTGACTCCTTTTTTATTTGACTCACATTTACCCAAAAAAACAAATTCTGCAAGTAGCCGTGGAGTTTAATTAGTAAATTGCATAAACCGTAAACAAAAGCTTATTGAATCCATGGTTGCAGTTATCCTCCAGACACACTGAGCCGTGGTGCTCACACAGGAGATGCAGGTTTAGATAGATGTGTGGAGATTGACTTTTGTGCAGGAGCCCCATGTGTTCTGTCCATCATCTCACACTCTCATCAAACTCGTCTGAACTCCAGGGACACGAGTGGACGATGCCAAAGCCCTGATCGCTGCCAGTCCTCTGAAGATCCTGGCCTGTGACGATCTGGATGAGGCAGCCAAAATGGTGCGTTCATCTTCCATCTATTCATCTAATAAAAGGCAAATGGAAACTGACAAAATCATCTTGGAAGTGCCTGAGATTACATGGTTCAAGAATCAAATTGATAAGCCAAAGCAATATGAGGCTTTAAAGAGCAGTTCCTAAGTCAATTTATTATTGTTCGTTTTGTGGAACACAAATGTACGTATCATTCACGCTGCTCTTTATCATGCGAAATTTAACAGGAATAGCTGGTGATTTTTACTGTCAATCTCCAAAACATTAGTGTCATTTCACATGTTACAGATTTTACTGAATTTTAAAAATGTATAAGTGTACCAAAAGAAACAAAATATTCTTCAGTGCTTCAGGTAAATCAAGACAAACGTTTGTGGATGATTAAAGTAAAAACTAAATTCAGACAACGACTAAACTAGTACGCAGCAACGTGACAAACTCAATCAATAATCAGCATGTGGACGGTTCTCTCTTAAAGTGCGTTTTTTTCCCACTCGCAATGAAAAGAATAAGTGTATATTGTTACAAATAATTGTAACATTATTAAAAATACATGTGTGACTAATACAGTTTTAGTGATGGAACAAACTTTGCACAGTTAACTTTTGAGTTAACCCTTTGGACATTAGTTTACTTAAAATTATTTTCAACTGAGGTTTATCTGAGGTAAATTATACATTGTTGCTTTTATTTTGTTGTCTTTTTAAAACAATTATATACCAACTTAAAATAAACCCTTAATATAATACAAATCAATCAGTACATGAGCTGTCAGCCATGGTTTCTAAAGTAGAATCTGCTGTCGCTTGTTGCGTATCACAGCTGGTTAGGACAAAACCTTTGATTAACATGAAAAATACCTTTTATCACATGTTGCAGCGTCTCAGTGGTTATAACTTGTTTACACGTTATAAAGTTAGTTTCTACCATAATTAAAATTAAGGAATTATTACAAATTACAATAATTGCGGGCAAGTATATAAAATAAACCAGGCTGTTAACAAGCAAATATATTTGTTTAATACTGAGGTCTTAAAGTATTTCTCTCTGTTCTCTTGTCTCTGTCTAGGTTGTAAAGCTTTCTGAAATTGTGTCACTGGCTAAAGAGGCCCAGGTTGATGTCAAGTTCCAGCTGCCCATCTAACAGAACAAACCCACAAGCCACAGCACCGTTAAACCATCTTCTATAAACTGAATCCAAGCCCACAAACTGAGCTCATCTCAGATCTCCAGTAGAGTTCTCCACATGCCTGTGTCTCAGTCCAGCTTCTGTCAGCTTTTGCTTTTGTCTGTCTGTCTGTGGTTCTCTCTTCCTTCTGTGTCATCAGTGCTTTCAGAATGTAAAGACACACGTGTGCATGGCACCTCTGTCATTTCATGCGATCACTCCCCCCCTCTCACCCGAGCCCATCAGACCTGTCCATTAACATACTGTTGGTTATTTTGGTTCCACTGGTTAAGATGGGGTCAGTGTTACTGCCTACTGTATACTGTCGCTTATTTTGTCTTATGTTTGTTTGTTTGTTTCGTTTAGCGGAGGATGTATTTATGTGGGACTGTATTTAAACTGTTGAAATGTAAATGGAAATGTGACTCTCTACATATAGAATGTCTTTGACACACACACAGTATCAGTGAAAGAAAATCCCACCCCTCTTTTCTCTCCCTCCCCTTCCTTTGCTCTCCGCTGGGAGTGAGTGTCGCTGCAGGACGTCCTCTTTGTTCTCCTGAAGAGAAATGCAAGGCAAAGAAACGCATATTTTTCCCATTTTGAAACAAACGCACAAGCACTCACAGGGAATGTGTGTTACTGGTGTTCTCTCGGTGTGAAACTGAGCTGTCCGTGCAGCACAGACCGAAAACAATAAAAATACTGAAGCGTCTCCCAGGATAATGTCACTGTCTGGTTTTGAAATGTGGAACTTCTGTGTTTGTTTTTCTCCCTTAAATCTCGTTTCATTGACATGTTCTGTAGTGAGAATTCAAATCCTGCTGTGAAGGAACAAGATCTGGATGTGGCAGCACAGCTTGTACTGAGGAGGTTTATACAAAACCTGGAGAAACCTCTGGTTCTGGAGGGCGAGTGTCCTGCAGAGTTTAAACACAACACTAATAAAACACACCTGCCTGTAATTTTGAAGTAATCCTGAAGAAATCGATTAGCTAGTTTAAATGTGTTTGTTAGTATCAGCTAATCTCTGTAGCACAGCGAGATAGTCAAGTGTGGACTATTAAGTGTGGACTACGCAGGACTATCCCAGCGTTTATCTATTTTGTTAGAATACACAGTCCATTTAAATGGCCATCAATATAGAAAGATTGTATCCAGGTGTAGTTACAACATCCACCATTAAGCCTGGACCATACTAACCAGAGCTTGTTAAGACTAGCCAATCAAATGGAATGGCTACATAGGTTTGTTTAGACCCCCTAGGCCGCTATTTCCTGTCAGGCAAATACAGCCTCTCCACCTAAATGGGGAAAGACCAAAAACTCAAAATTTCAAAAGTTTTCAAAATTTCAGAGTTTTTCAAATCACAAAAAATGAAGCCTAAACAGCAGCCACGTTGCAAAACACAAATACAGAATCCACAAACAGTCGATAAAGCGTCACTCCGTATGTTTTTCAATTTAGGTCACACAGTAAGTCACCTTGTATAATTTCTGTGCTCCCTTGCTGCTACAAAATTGCATATCTGATGTTAGACATTTTTGTATTACTGGTTATGAAAATATCTGTATGAAACTCGCGGTGTGGCACCATTCGGTTTAGAGCAGTGATCTGATGAATGCTTTCCATCTGTATGCAAATGATCACAAAGTGACTTAAGTCGTTTCGCAGTGGCTTGTATATAAAGCATCTTGTTGTGCGTTTCTTTCAGGGATGGAGAGGGATTAATGCTGCTGATCAAGGGCACTATGCTAAGTGATATTTGCTAACAAATAAAGAGCAGTTCTTCACCAACTGTAACACTCTTTAACATCCTCTAAAATGATGTAATTATGAAGCAGTCTATTCCTGTGTCAACCTAAATATTCTGTGTAAACACACATCCTGCATCATCTTCATTTGAAAGCGAAATTGCTAAGAGAACGATTTAATCACAGATCAGTCTACACAGACAATAAGGTTTTGTGCTAAACCTCGCTTGACCCCATGCAAAATTGTTTATTTGCCTCAAACGTGTAGTTTATTTGTGTTAAACAAAACAGTTTGCTGCAAATGTTTGCCAGAAGTACCAGATCCTTACTGGTAGTGCTGAAACTGCAACTAACCTTTAGCAGCAGTGGACAGTTTGAATAAACCATCACTACTGCCAAACTGTTTATTTCAATGAAATGCTTGTTAATACATGCTGGTCTTCTACTGAACCCTTTCAATCACCAGAGTTCAGTTATTACACATATTTATTCTCAAATATACTGCATGTCACAGCTCTTCTGAGATGTATTTAACTCTGAGTCGAGTCGCAGCCGAGTCGTTATGTGGTATTTTTTTACATCCTTGATTTGTAGTCAACTAGCAATAAACCAAAGTTAACATTCACCCCAGCGGAAACCTAATTTACATAATTTCCCATCATGCCGCAGGCTGCTTCATATTTACCTGTCTATTTTCGGTGGAGTGCGGCCTCGCAGTGTTTTTAAGTGGCGCTGAGGCTGATGTGTCCCTCCGGCTGAAATGATCCTCAGTCTTTGAGGAGAACAACTTCAGGGCTTTGCCTGTGAACTCAGTGTAACGTTCTGGAACAGCGCAAGACTTGCATTTATCTATGGAAAGCAACCCTAAGAGTTTAAACAGTTCTTACAGTATCAGAATGTAGCATTCAGGCTTTCAAAGAGCCATTGAAACGTGAATATTTGTAAGAACAGATTTACGGCTGCGTTTTACCTCGTATGCCCCTGATACGTCAAGCCAGTCCGAGCGGAGAGCTCAAATCATAGACCTCTCTCAGGCGCCACATTCCTTTATTACCTATTCTCCTTATATTCCCTATGGCATTTTCTCAATCCATTCCTTCCTCTTTCGACCATCTTCTCCCTCATTAGTTGTGCGGCTGTGACAGGAGTTCATAAATCTTTCACAGAGAGAGGTGAGGGGGTGAAGTTGAGGATGCCTGCGCACCCCTCCCACCTCACCTGCTGTTACAGAGCGATATGTCAGGTGGTCTCTGCAGGCTCGCATGAGCCACACATGTGCAGAGTGTTTTTGTCGCTCTCCCTCATTCATTCTGCTTTCCTGTCATTAGAGATAAAAGTGGAAGACTTGACCAAAGACTTGACGCCAAAAGACAAAAAACACATTTTTTCTTTGAAAACAGGGATGGAGTTATTAGGAAGCGATACAGAGGGATTGTTGTTAAAGGTGTCTGTTTTGGTATAAACACTCAGCTGACAGCTGGTTGTAGATTGTGTCTTCAAGGCAATCCTCATTTATCAATTTCCCAAGGCTGAAGCAGAGAGGTATTTCTGATGTCTTCCATTAGAGACGGCCGTGTGTCATAAAAGACGTACTAGAGAGACAGAAATAAGAAAGCGACAAGGTGACGTGAGTCTTCAACAAACTTGTTCATCAGTTCATGTAATGCTGCTGATACTCTGTTGCCTTGGTAACCAGTTGCAGCCCTCTTTCCCATCCCACACACTCACACACTGTTCCACTAGGGGTGTCAATTATTTTAATCTGTGTTTCGTTCTTCCCAACTTTGACTGTCCTGACTCCATATAATGTAGCGATCGGTGCATTTTTGAAAGGGCGTTTTAGTGTGACGTCACACTGCATCACAGGAATATCTCTCTATGTGCATTAACTGAAATAGACTTTTTATATTTAAAAATAATTATTTTCAAGTTCTTTAATGAAATTAAAAGAATTTAATTTAAAACACTCCCTGGTCGCTTTATGCTTTAATTCTAGTAAACATTCTGCAAAATATCTCCTTTAATATCTCAGGGAGGAAAGAAAGACACACAGATGAGGACAGACATGAGGCTAAACGAATGACAGCACTGAATTAATTTTCTTGTGCATTAGGCTTGTTTTTGAGGGAATTTCTATTTAGGACCCAAAATGGTTCTGCTATTGATATAAGCTGAACCTCCAATAAGGTTTTGCTTTTTTTGTATTTTTTGTTTAATTTTTTCATTAAAATTTTCTACATTCAGCTCATCAGCAAGGAACTGACATTGGTCCTGATAACTAAACAGTCAGTATAGGGGATAGGGGACAGTAGATGCTAAAACTGGACACTGCTGTTTACAGACTATGTTTGTTTTCGGATGTCCTGTGCATTGGTTCAGTGTCGCCACATCTACTATAAAACAATCTTCCTTGTAGCTGCGCAATCAGTTAATATAATTTACGGAGATTTTAATGTGATTGAAGGCTTGTATCTGTGTACACAAGGGATGTGCTAATTGGTTTCTATGAAGTATTTATCAGCAAAATGAGAGCCAGCAGTCTCCCCAGCAGACTCTGGGATTGTGTGAGAAATGTATGTTTGTACAAGAGTTCCATGTATCTGTGCCATGTGGAAACAAAGATTAATGAGCGATACATCTGAAATTAGAGCGCGCTTCTATATGAGACGTGTATTATGTATTGAAAGCAAACAGTTTGTACATGTGTGAAACAAGATTCATTTTAAGTGTGATGCTGGGTCCTGGGTCACATCATGAGTTGTACTAAGTATTAAAACATACTACAGTTTCCAGGACTCGAAAAGCAGAACACAGCTACAAAAACATCCCGTGCTGAACTTTTGCAACTTTGGATGTCAACAAGACATACACAATGATCACATAACCCTGCACATTTATGCCAACCATATGTATTTGGTGTTCAGAAATCAGGGAAATTTCACTAAACTACACTAGTGTGTGTATCCTTCTGTAGAATCTGTAGACACTTAAAGAAGGTGCTTCTCAATGTCATAGAGGAACCATTTTTGGCTGTATAAACCTGTAACATTCGTAGAACCTCTCTGTTTCACTAATGGTTCTGTGTAGTGGAAAAAAGGTTCTTTTGACTTTCTTTTATAAAAATGAAGAAATAAATGGTTCTTTTTAAAAAACTTTTGGCTAAAAGGCTCTTTGAGGAACTATAAATGGTTCCTCTGTGAGGCTGTAAAGAACCTATAAGAACCTTTATGTAGTGTAGACCCTGATTAGCTTGGATTTAGCTCTGATTGTTTGAAAACAACAAATGTGATGCAGGCCATCTGAACCTGACATAAAACCCAATTTTGAGGAGGTCCCCAGTCTGAATGTTTTGATACATTTTTTTATAATTGTTTCATATAGATCACATTTCATCACTACAAATTTAAAAAGTAAACACCCTTCGCCCTTCAGGTGAAGCTTCATCAGTAAAGGCCAAACTATAATGACCTGCTTTGAGCTTTTGGTCGTGTGTCTCTTTCAGCCCTCTAGAGTTTGTCCACTGATGGGCTTCATAATCACAGCTGTGTGTGCAGGACAGTGTCTGACACCTGAACCACATCTCGCTGTCCTTGTGTGCTACGGTTCCCAGGTGAGCAATTACAGCACAGCCTGAAGCCCCTCAGCACACACACATTCTTGACTCCGCTTGTGCTTGTTTTAAAACACACCATCTCCCTTACTGGCGTGTGTGCAAGAGACTCAGTCTGACAGAGGAGAAATCCATCCAATGTTTTTTACCAATTTGTCTTTTACAGTTTGAAGAAATCCCTTCTGCTACTGTACATCTGTTTGACTTCCACTCAGCCCGCACATTTCTCACCTGTCTCTCACTTTTTGCCTTTTTCATAGCGGTCTTGAACAGTAACCGGGTCCATTTGGAGATAATTCTATAGATTTTCCCCTTTCTCTCTTTCCCAGCTCAAATTTTCCTCCCCCTCGTTTCGATCTTTTGTTTATCCAGGTTCTGCGTCCTCTTATTTTTTCGGAGCCCCGCCTCATTTTGCTCCTCATTCTTTTGTAATCTATTCCTAGACCTCTCACCTAACTTTACCTCAATCTATCTCTCCAAATCTTGCCTAGAGGAAGAAGTATCTCATTTTTCCCAAGTTTTAATAAAAGTGGGAAAGTATTCTTGGAATATATGAAATATTAATTCATGATGTGTATTAATAATGCATTATTAATATCCTGTGATGGCAGAGGTCTTCTGTGGAAGGTCATCAATTTACCTGGATTATTTTAGTAAAGGAAGGGGATGTGTGGAACACCTTTTCCTGGATGACATTTATTTCATGTTTTTATGTTCTGGGCAGCATGTCTTTAATGACCACAAATATTCAATTAAATGCACAATGTCTTGTTTTCCTAAAATGACATTGAAAGATCAAAGAGTAAACCTGATTCATGGAATGACTTTTTTGATTTTATATTCTGTTTGTAAATATTTGCCTAATTAATCTAATCAGTAATATTTCCTGTTATTAAAGAGTTATAAGCACAGATAGTTATAAGCTCAGAGGGATAAGCACAGAGTGAGTGCAATATTCTCTTTGCAAATATATAATTACTCGAATTCCTCTTTTTCCTGAAATCCCATTTAAAGTTCAAAAGGTAATTGAGAGAGAAATATCTGAGCTGTCAATTGGTTAGTTAATCACACTTCTCAGTTTTGGGATATTTCTTAATAAAGACAATTCACAGCCATTACAGTATTGTACTATATAGTGTATTGCACTTAGCCGACATCCTTAAAAATACATTTTTGTGCAGAAACACTAGTATTCATTAGTCAAATTATTAATATCTCCTATTTTTAATTAAATGGAATTAAAAGTTCAAAAGTTTAAATTGGAACATGATAAAAGGAATTCCATTAAACTGGTTTCCTTTCCTCATGTATTTGTCTGAAAATCTGTGTAAATGTGTGTGTGAATAAACAGGATCATGTGTCTTTGTCGAGGTTGGAAGGAAAGGGACGACTCAGAGGCATGTCTTCCTGGAGGGAGCTCAAACAGTCTGGCTTCACTTACGTCTTCTGAGGAGAACTATCTTCAGAGAGAGAGAGAGAGAGAGGGAGGGACAGAGAGAGGGAGAGAAGGGGAGAGAAAGAGGGAG
>JAZGTJ010006606.1:0-24552 GCA_036877575.1 Botia almorhae | reverse complement strand
GGCGTTTAATTCGCTATAATGAGTAATGTAGAAGATTACACGACGTCGTTTTCAAACTGGATAAATAAACATCTTTATTACAGACGCACCCTAATAAAGAAATCACAGAATTATATATATATTTTAAATAAAATGACAAACAATATGGCAGACTCGTCCCAGACTGGTAGCTGTCCTGTCTATCCTCTCAGGTCGGATTAGAGCAACAGTTGTATGCTGAGTAACTAATCTTCCTCTGCTGAGGTGCTCCTCGCTATCCACCAATACACAAATAACTCATGGTCATAGCCATTGATCGGTCAATCTGGCTGGTCAATTACAGAACCTCTTGCTCTCAACACACTTGAAGAATCACACTATTATGTACTCTAACATTATAGTATAATGTGGATTAAATCTTTAACATTAGACATTCATTTAATGTCATTAGGGATTGTGTCTGATCTTGCTGGTTTGGTCTGATTCAGGGGTAGCCCATGCGTAGACAGGCCTCAGGTAGATTTTTGATTTTGCTTTGAGGATCCAAAAATACATTGCAACTTAATATAAATACTTACGTTTTAAAAGCTTGTCAGAAATTACCAGTGATTTCTAACGTTATTGAAATATAAGACTCCTGGTCAAAAATCCTTAAGGAATGGATGTTGCTAACTGAATATCTATTATGATTTGTAATGAATCCTAATGGACTTTCTGTAAATAAAAAAAACATGCCTAAACATGCATTGGTAAATTAAACCCTTATAAAGTTTTCCAGAATATTATCATTTAAGTTGCTAATCAATTTAAGAAAGTAACATACAAAAACATTAAAAGCATTAAACAGATTTTTGAAAGACATTGACAGAGCATTTAATTTATTTATTTTACACGGTCCACAAGTATTTAGTCTTTATACAATTCTCACAGACAAATAAAACTGTTTATCTGTAAGGACACAACGTGTGAATAATTCAACACACTGGCTGAAGTGCTTTTAATCTTCATTTATATCCTCTGCATGGACATAATATGAGGAATATTACAGAGAAAGTGAGAAAGATGGACTGAGATTTCCAATTGGCCTCATAGTGGTGTATCACCCATTTTAGTTTTCAAGAACAACATGTTTAGCCTGCCGTTGGATACGACTCATTGCAAAGCGTACCTCAGCAACTGCTGTAAGTAACCAAGATGGTGTATTAAGTTACGCTTAAGTGCTTTAGACGTACTTAGCAACGTGAGGCACCACTAAGGTTGCTGGGTATTGAAACGGAGCCCTCAGCACAACTGTAGGTGTCTGAAATGCAAATCTACATTATACCATTAAATCTTTAACTATTGATAAGACAGCATGATAAAACCTGTACTGTTACTGAGTTGAGACAGTGCGTGAAGTTTGGTTTATAGATTGTCTATCTGTACAGATAGTCAGCCTGAATGTTGGCAGCGATCTCAGCCTCCCACTTGTCACCATTGTTGAGGAGTTTCTCCTTATTATAAAGCAGTTCCTCATGAGTCTCGGTGGAGAACTCAAAGTTGGGCCCCTGAGAGAAAGACAGACAGACACAAGCAGGTATTTGCTCCAGTTAATCTGGTCATGCAGAATGTACAGTAAGAGAAAATCTGATTTATCTACATCCCACATATTTGAGGTACATATAATTCTCCTGATAACGCATGTATAATAACATGCTTGGGGCCAAGATAGTTTAGAATCGCACCTCTACAATTGCATCCACAGGACAGGCCTCCTGGCAAAAGCCGCAGTAAATGCATTTGGTCATATCTATGTCATAGCGTGTTGTTCGCCTGCTGCCGTCAGCACGAGGTTCTGCCTCAATTGTGATGGCCTGAAAAAGAAGCAGACGAGGCCACTGATTTTAGTGCATTGCTATTGGGAAGTGGATTATGTATTTATATATATATAAAATATATACAGATACACATCATATATTTATATATTTGTTTATATATCATATTCCTGACAACTTTTATCTTTAATATTGTTTTATTGAGCTAATGAAGTGAGAAATATACCTGGGCCGGGCAAATGGCTTCACAGAGTTTGCATGCGATGCATCGCTCCTCCCCAGAGGGGTACCTGCGCAGTGCATGTTCACCACGGAAACGCGGTGACAGAGGGCCCTTCTCGAATGGGTAGTTAATGGTGGCAGGCTCACGGAAAAGATAGCTCATGGTCATTCCCAACCCTAGATAGACAAAACTACAGAGTCACTTTTCATTCAGATGATGTTTTTTATAGTTATGAGTTACAGTTATTGAGCAAGTATATGGCAGATAACCTGTCAAAACGATTTCCTTACTTTGCCACAAGAAGTTTATTAAAATGATTTATAATTTGAGCTGCTGGGTCAGATTTGCTGGATATGTCAGTTTGACTTAATCATACGCAAATAAAAGGACAAAGTAACCTGCCATTTTATACTTCAAACAGAGGTGGCAAACGTTAACCATTGCCACTTAAAAAAAAGCTGAAAGGTTCGATGTTGTTTTTGACCTCTAAATAACTCTGTCCAAAGAAGCGTCTGAGCCGCACGGTCTGTGATGGACTTCATATCGTCGGCATCCTCCTGAGTATTGACATATTCTGCATAAATACATTGAAATTGTAATTAATTACATAAAAATAAACTTACGAATAAAATAAAATAGTACGAATCCGTTTTTTAAGAGTCCATATACTTACTAATCCCTGCCCTGTGTGCTGATAGGCTGAGAGGACGTGCAAGATTTTGACTGGCCAAAATTGACCCTGAGGAGGAAGACCAAGAGACAGTCAGGTATACACAAGGATGCAGCAAAATGACTTTTGTTGTCACATATCTGAGAGACTTAAATTTAAATGTCTGACTAAGCTGGAGAGACCCACTTAAGTTTAATCTTTAGACCCACCTGGCCTGGATACAGTATAGAGCACACGCAATGCTGCAGACATCTCAGGTTAGGTACGCTATGAGAAAGAATGAGGTGGAAAGAAAAAGCCATTTTACGTGTGCTTTGCTTACATTCTTGCATAAAGCATTTGAATAAGCCTGTTTACAGACATCACTACAACATTCTGGCGAGCAATCTACAAGTACGAATATGCCTTACAGAAAGTAAACAAATCTCTAAACATTGGTTCCGCTTATAACGCAAAGCAGCAGATGAACTGAATGTGGTTACATTTAGCACCACATCATCAGACATCTCTAATCTATAAACATTACGCCTGTTACATGTTTAAAACCATGCACGATAACTGCGTCTCATACATGACTGCAGTTCAGGAAACGAGCTGAAGACCGTCTGCGCTATCTACACTTCTAGCGGTTAAATATGCACTTACATAGACGTTTAACTATTGCACACACATAGTCCAATTCATAGTTCTTTGTTAAAACCCCAAATGGTCGCCTGTGCAGTGTCTGGGGTGGAAGCTTAGCCACAGGTTAAGTCCTCAAGGACTTTTAATGACTGTAATGTTAATATTCGTTTAACCCCTACACGAACATTTACCCCAGTTGTATTATATTAATTTAATCAGTTACACAAAATACAGTATTCAATCTCTCAGACAGACGAGGACCGCAATGACTGTACAAATCAGTGTGCACTCACCGGACAGTCGCTATTTGGCCTTCTCAACCAGAACGGCGGACGAGTAAGGAAACGCACATGGAGTGCGCCGGAAGTGAGGTCACAGATTAGGTCGCCGTAATTTTTCTTATTGCTATTATTATTAGTAGTAGTAGTAATAGTAGTAGTAGTAATATTTAAGTTTATTTTAGTTGTATGCACAACATGTATGTATTTTTCTGTTCTAATGCAAAGGGTGGGGGTGGGGTTGTACTTATTAAGAGCTTAAACTGTATAAGCCATGGAACATACAGCAAGCCTTAAACATACCCAATTAAATTCCTGTTTACTTTTAGTAGAAAAGACGAGCCAAGTTCTACAAATTTACAGATTAACAAATAAAGCTATTATATCAGATCCTATTTAGAGGCTTAATATTAAGAGCTACAGTTTACAATTCAGGACTGTAACGTGATTGTACAAACTAGCAAATTTCTTATTTCTTTCTGACGTGCTAGAAACACAAACAGTTACAGTAGATTCACTCCTGAATACTCCTTAAGATATAATTTCAGACAGAAAAACATTGTGATTGCAAAGGTGAATTTTTTATTATCATTTTAAAGTAGTTTAAAGAAATGTTTTTATTTTTGTACATTTTTTATTGATGCGGTGAAGAAAGAAAATATAGGGAATTTTCTAAGGGGTGATAAATCATCTTGGTCTACTCATCCAAGAGGTTCTTTCGTTTGAAGGCGCATATGTAGTTTTTTCTGACATGACAAGAGGCATCGTTCCACATGCCAACATCTAAAAAATGTGTCAAAGAGTCAAAGAGAGAAAAAGAAGATTATTGTACCTTTTGTTTTGTGCCCAATATGAAAAACGGCTTCTTTGTCAAATATTTCATAATATAACTAATACTCATTATAAATATAATAAAATTATATAAATGTTCAAATGAGTGGCTTTGGTCTGAATAATCAGTGATCACTTTTTTATCATTGATGTGTCAGACACATTGACCTTGCTGTTGCTAGCACAATGCTCCACAAGTTGAGCTACAGGAATGTTTCTTAAAAACAGAACGCCTTCACAATCCAAATTTCGCTGGGAAAATGTTACTCCAACTCTCCTTTTTTAATATGATTTTAAATGGATAGTCTAAAATATATTATGTTCAGTGCTTTTTTTTGTACTGATTCCCTTTGCCCCTCCCCTCTTACGTTTCCAGTTCATCTCCACACATTCTTCAGAGGAAGTGTAGATGTTGTTGGGCTCCCCAGGTACCCAGCTTTGATAGTCCCAGAAGGAACCGTCAAGCCAGTGAAATTTACCAGACTGAAAGATTAAAACAAAGATAAAAAACATTTGAGGAAAAAATTGCATCGCTTATAATGGACAAGCTGGTCATTTAAGGATAACAGTTTGACATCAGTTATTTCCTGTCTCCCTATTTTTGAACCGCCACACATTTTTTACCCGAAAAAATTCATATCCCCCGAGCCAGATGCGCAGGTTGCGTGGGTTTCTTCTCCTTACAATGCAGAGCAGGTAATTATTGGCCCCTCTATTATGCACCGATACCAGATGTCCACCAGGGGCTTTGGTTCTACAGCGGAACTGGGTGTGAAACACAAGAATCATTCACTATCTACGCAATACAATTTCAAACGAAGCAAAAGTGCTTTTTTAAAATGGAGGTCATAATCTGTGTTCCGATCGTAGTGCTACGGCTCACCTCAGCTTCAGTGAAGTTGAGAGGGCTGGTGAAGTATTTAACACAGCGGTCGTCCACTTTAAACCAGTCGTTAAAGCTGTCCACGTTACATCGCTCAGGCAAACGACAATATTCTTTGACGTAAGCATCGCCGGCAGTATCACCTAAATGCCAGAATGACACCTGTATGACTGACTTCTGTTTCTAAGGTACATAGATGACTTTTTTAAAATAAATAACAATGTATTGAAGTATGAATAAAGCATGAAAAGACCTCTCTCCATGGTGAAGAAGTTTCCACTCCCACAAAGAACTGCCAGCAGCAGAAAGCGAACACATTTTTTTCCTGCGTTATACTGTAAGACGAGGAAAGAACAGAACAAAATTTTTTTCGTATTATATTCAAAAATTTTGAATGCTGTCTAGATGATGTATTTTTTTATTTCCACCTCGCCATAGAAATACCAGGTACAAATTTTGCATAATCACACAATTCTGTGAATTTGTGTAATATCATGCACAAAATTAAGAAAAAAAGTATAAAAAGTTATATACGTTTTATAAATAAAACATTTATACACACATTGGATATTATATTATATTATATTATATTATATTATATTATATTATATTATATTATATTATATTATATTATTATTATATTACTACTGGACTTATACTTACTGGACAACAAGAACTTACCATTGTGTATCTTCTACTTTTGTCTTCTATCTCTGCCTCACCTTATAACATTTGTTTTATATAGTTCTATTCATTCTCACAGCTCCTCCCTCTTCTCTTCTTCAGGGTATACATTTTTTCCGTAACAGTCTTCATCACACAGGAAACTCTTTCACACATACAGACCAGACACACAGCCGTAACCAGCCATTAATATACAGTGTGTTGCTGTAAAAGCGAGGCATCTTCCACCAAAAAAAATCCTTGGCGTTGTTAACACCATGTTCTAACCACTGAGCTACAGGAAAGCATTCTGAGCTGTCATGTTTATGAGCCATTTTTGCAATAAAGTTGACTGAAGTTCCAAAGGCGTAATTTCTAACCTCATTGTGTTCCACTAAGTGTCCACATACATGTACTCTTAAACATAAAGGTTCCTGAAAAAGGTTTCTAAAAACAGGTTCTTAAAAAGTATGAAATGGTTCCTTAAAGAACCTTTGACTGAAAGGTTGTTTGGGGTACCAAAAATGGTTCTTTTATGGCATCACTATGAAGGACACTTTATTAGCACTTTTATTTTTAATTTTGTCCTATATTTAAATACAATATTTATAGTTTTAAAAGCTATAAACAAAAAGTTTTGTTTTAAAAGTGCTTGTGCCATATCTTACTGAAATAAGACATTCATGCACTTTTAGGAAGGTAATTTGTTTCTATTTTTAACACTTTGTCCAAAATTATCCAATGAGCACAGTGCAATCACACCTAAATCACTCACTTTACCTGACGCCTCACTTTAACTGAATACACCTTATTAATTCAAGTACACTCTTAAAAATAAAAGTTCTGTTAAAGTTATGCACAGCAATGACAGACACAGACACAGCAATGACCATTGTAGGTTCCTCATAAATCCACTAAAAGATTCTTAAAAGAAACATTTCTTTCTTACATTTTTATAGTCTAAAGAACCTTTTCCACTACAAAGAGCTTTTGTGAAACAAAAAGGTTCTACGCATGTTAAAGGTTCTTTATAGAAATATACAGTCAAAAATCAAATTTTTATGTTTTTGTAAAACACCTTTTATTAAGAGTTTCTCTGTGTCTTTTGTAGAAAGTTGAGTTAAAGACATCTTTTAATCTATAATGTAAAGACTAAATTTATAAGCACCTTGGTGTTAGCCTAATGTTTAAGCAATGCTAACACAATTACTGCTGGTTTGAGTTCAGGCTGACTCCAAGGATAGCTCAAGGGTTTGCGTAAACTTGCAGACATCCAAGAAATAGAGGGTTCAAACCAAGCAAGGCATACAACTTATACCTCACTCCCATCATTCCATGATACCTTTCAAGAAAGCTAAAATTGCAACTGGGTGAATATTTCTTGTAGACAGCGCATTGTAAGCCGGTCAAAAAACGTTACCTGCTACAGTAAATGACAAACCACAAGCAACCCTGCTTCTATATCACACTTATAATGAAACCATTTAGTCTTGTGGTTTAGCCAACCTCCACTTGACATCACGAACCAAAGTTGCCCTTATTCTACAGTGCAAAAAAGCCTAAACCTTAATTAACCTATTTACAATTACTTAAAACAGTTCAAATAAATCTATTTCCTGAAAAGCATAAAAATTGTGACCTACTGTCTAAAGAATTTGGTTTGTGTGTTTAAGCACCTCAATCAACCTCAACCAACCTGCCATCTTTAGTGTCTGGTTGACCCTGATGGGGCACAAACTACACTGTGCTCACTGTGTCTTAGACTTCCATTTTTAGAGTCCATTCTTAGAGTCCATTTTAATGAACTATCGAGAGGATCTATTTTCAGAACAAAAGCCTTGGATGGTAAAGCTCTTATCTGTCTTTCCACATCACAAATAAACTGTCACCTTTATACAGTCACAAGATACCACATCCTTTATCATTTGTATTACAACCCCTCCTTATTCTCTCACTTCTCATCTTAGTCTCACATATTACTGGTTTCATAGTCTTCAACACACATGAAGACCTGCTAAAATACAAATGCAGTTTTATTTCTGTTTATGCAAATAGTCTCCAAAGTGCATATTTTATTATTATGTGGGTTTTGTCGGATTGAACCCATGACCTTGGYGTTGCAAGCACCATGCTCTACCAGTTAATCTATAGGATGGCATGATGACTGTCTGTAGAACTAAAAGCATCAGGCTAGCAGGTTCTTTAAAATCTTTGGTTCTACCAAAGTACTAAATCTGAAGGTTAAACATAACATTTTTAGGCTATATTGTATCCTGACCTCATCTACAACCTGTTACAAAAACATTCAGAAACTTGAAGACTAGTACACTGCTGAAAAGCCAACCAAAGAATCTTTGGCCTATATTTGTATTATAGATGCTTCATGTATTAGTGTGCACAAAAGCCATAGTCATTTATGCTTATACTCAATGTCTAGGTGGCACGTTGATATCATCAAATCTCATTGGTTCTCCCATGTCGTGACTAATTGTTAAACGTTGCAAAAACCAATGGGATGTGACATTGACATGCTGCCATTTTTTAATTTAGCACTCTGCAACATGCAACATGACTGCTTAACTTTTTGCATTGTTATGCTATATTGTATGAAACATCTGGCTGGACTAAATAACTGATGGGTAGACACAGGTTAATGATCCTATTAATTCAGACTGAATTAACTCAATTTTCTCAAATTTCTCAATTTGAGTCACTTCAAGTTTGTCTTATTTTTGCAAATAATTATATTTAATATATAATTAATATATAATTATATAAATAAATGTATTTTATATTATTATAAAATAATTATATTTTATTTTTGCAGTTTTTATATTTGCTGTTTGTTTGTCTTACATGTATCACTTCATAAATTAACTCCTCCCCTTTTCTCACTCAGATTTACAAGCTGCAATGTATGCTGACACCTGTATGCTGACTCTAGCCTTTGGTTTTGTCTGCTTCTTTTTTGAGTAAGTCTTCTTTACATTTACATTTAAGCACTTAGCAGACATATTTCTCCAAAGCAACTTACAAGGTGAGGAAAACAATAAAGTAATAAGTCATAAGGAGGCAATAACATCAGCTGTACCCTAGTGTTATGCTTTGAACATCATACATTAGTTCTCATGTTTGTGTGTAACAAAATTTTGTATACTTTCTTTAATAATATATAACATCCACACTTTGCAAAGGAGGTTTAAATGTATAACTTATAAATTAACACAGTTCACAGGACAGCTGTCTGCCTAAATAAAGCAATAGTGGCAATATTTACAATCTTGATTATAATATAAATACTAATTATTGTACATGTCAGTTAGTTTTATTGCCCTGAGCTTCCCCATGACCTGCATCAATATTTAAAGTACAGGCAAAACCCCTACTACTTTAATTACTACTTTATATACAATAATGTGTGAAATTACTAAATGTAACCATGCAATTATGATTTTATTTAATCATAATCTGTACACCTGTAAATAATATTGTAAATAACATATCTGTGCAATTACCTTTCTGTGCATTCACAAAACTACTTCTATCGCTGCACTTTATTACTATTATTATATTATATTACTGTATTATGTAACTGTTTTCCTTATTTTAATTTTGCACTGGAAGCCCCTGACACCAAGACAAATTCCTTGGCATATAATAACATACTTGTCAATAAAGCTCTTTCTATTCTATTCTATTCTATTTATTCACACTGAGATGAAAGTTAGATTAAGATGTACGTTTGATTTCCAATTGCTGCCCTTTTGCAATAACCTGATGTTCACACACACATACACAAAGACAGATGATTTCTTAATAGCTGCATCTGTCTACTAACATTAGCAAACATTCCAATGTAAATGAAATGCAAATGTGCAATACACAGCACCATTTAAATATGTACTTAAAACTATTATTTACAAAATATAGTAATACTTTTGATACATTTGTCAAGCAAATAATAGCCTATTGCTGAGGTTCTGACAAGTTAATATACAAAGATGTTTGAGGAAGGTTTCGATTTCGGTTTATCTGTGAACATTCAGTAAATAACAAGTATTTCGTAAGATCAAGGACAATGTTATTATTAACATATTTCCAGTTAAATGAAATAACAAATTAAGGAAAATGGCCCTTTGTAGAAGCAGATCTAACCTGTAACCTGTGGAAGCATTGAAAAAATAAAAAGGTTTGTATAGACTGTTCTAGATGGAAGGTTGTAGGTTTTGAGACACATTACAGCTCAGTTGTAAGTGCAGTGAATAGAAGAATTATATTGAAACCCTCCCCTAAACGTTGGTTATACACTATTAACTATATGGTTCCATGGAAAAAGACCCAGAATCATTTGAAAACTTCTCTTCAGGTTTGATTGACTGCTGGCTGTGGCCTCTGGTCCTGTATAATGAATTACTATTACTATTCTGAAAATGTGTGTCTGATACCTAGAAAAAAAGACAATGAGGAAATTATTATTTAAATGATTATAGTGACAACATTTAATGTCGCTGGTGGCTAGTTTAAAAACAAACCTCTTCAAATTTCTTAGCTTTGTACTGGTCTGCTCCTTTCAAGAAATTCAGCAGGATTATGTCACACAGCACAGTGCCCTACAAACCAGAAACATTGTACATAAAAAGTGTCAGTATTTATTGCTCTTCATATTCTGACTGAATAAACGACTGAATAAATAGACACTCAGAAACATCAGCAATTAGCATATGAAACGACACTAGCATATGAAATTCTCACATACAATGGTGAGAATCAACAAAAAAGCTGCAATGCATGCTGGGTGCCAGCCTAGTATATCTCACTGAACCAAAATAGGTATGCTATTCTCTGAAATGTTACCTGGCTTCTGTAAAGCATCTCCATTATGCAGGTAAATGAAATCCAGCCAATACCAATCGATCGTTCCTGAAGATCTGTCAGCTTGGCAGTTTGCTCACTTCACACTTAGCTTACATTTCAGACACCTAACTTTACTTGATGTATTTCAGTGATCTTACGTATCGTATAGGCAGGCGTATTTTCAACTTTATACGCATATAGCGGTATCGTCTGTCACGCGCATATATTCGAATATCTTAAATACATTTTCAACATTAACATTGAAATGATTTCGTTTTAAATATTCAATATAAAATGCAAAAAAAATGATACACACCACACCGACAGAAGTGAAGGCAGCCACCATGTTAATGAGAGTTGGAATCATGTGGAATTTTCCTGCCTGTGAAGGAGAGACAGATAAGATAAGCAGATAAGCACCCATGCTTCACTGATGCACAAATCTACAGTCTAGTCTACAAATACACAAACACATAAACATTTACTTACGTCTCCATTAACCAGCACATCAAATCTGATGGCGTAGGCTTTCAGTAAAGTGCGATACTCAGTCCCGTTCTCCATTTTATAATACTTTGCATATCTAAAGAAAACATGTTGACACAGATGTTGTCAATTCCAAATCTAATTGATCTGCCACCTCATGGTGACTTCATGTGGCCACAAATGTAAGAGTACATACTGTATGAACAAGTATGAAAGTCAAGAATTAGCTTTGTTCCATTTGAATGTAAGTATATAGTCAACTTGAGGTCTGCCAAATTTAGCAGCCCTGATTACGCTCTGAGGTTGAGATGTGTAAAGAACGGGTTCGAGAACCTGAATATGTATCCGGGTGACACTGTGGTCTTCTCTGACATGGCGTCTAGGCGAGTGAATGAATAAGTAGGTTTACACTCATCATCTGCCTTGTCTAAATCACACAACCATGCTATTTTTATTCCTATGACTCCCCCCTGAGTAAGAAAAAGAGGGAGATTATTACATTTTTAAGACGAATTACATTTCTTTGTACTGAAGAGAAATAAAGATGATGCGATTTTTGTACATTTCCAAAATCGAATTACTTTTATGCGAAGGAGAACAAAAGGAAGAACCCATGAGGAAAATAACCAGATCAGGTCATGTGCAAAAGAATTTAAACAAAAATAAAGAAAAACAGTACAGAAATAGATCTCACGTATCTAGCAAGAGTGCTGAAATCTTGTTGCGCAAACCGAATCACGTCTCCCACTTTGAATATAGGACAGTACATGTCCTTCTTAAAATCAAAGTTACACTGCTTTATGTAGGCACTGTTAATGGAGGGCAAGAAGTTTCCCCTGTCGAGAGAACAGAAAGATTTGCAACTATGCTTTACAAAAATCTATTGTGAGCCATTGAAAGTCATTGTTAAAAAACTCCAAAGGGGCTTATTGGCCCTTAATATTTAATAATATTTCATAATTAATATTTGTCAATATCGATTACGATCCTCTATTTGAGTACAGTTGTCTGATGTATTAAAAGACATGATGGTGATGACAGGTTTCAGTCTGTGTTTGTTTGCATTACTTGGTGAAGTTAAAACGGGGGAAGCGAATGCTGTTCTTGATAAAGATGGTGAAGTTCTCCACCTCCATCATGGGTTGCCTATGCGAGAAAGGGAAATATTTTCACCATCAAATTTCTATTCATCCATACGCGCATCTGTCCATTCTCTCATTCATCAGAGGTGAACTCACGGCTGGAGATCATCTATCTCTGCTTGACACCATCCCTTGATTTCACAGGTTTTGACTGTGGTGTTGAAGTTTACACATCGTCCGGTCAGCAAGCCTTATAGGGTTAAAAAAAAACAATGGAAAAAATGGTAACTTACGTAACGACCTAATGATTTTAAACTGCACAACCTGATTAGTCTTCTTAGTAGCCCTAACAGTAGACCATTAACAATTAAAGTGCAATAAAAAAATGTTTCATTCGAGTTGAAAGGTAACAAATGCATTAAAATGTATGAGAGCTTGTCTGATAAACAAAGGAGAGACAAACAGACGAAAGTGAAAATATAAAAATCGTACCATTGCTAGAAGGCTTGGACATAAGCTTCGCACAGGAATTATCATTCTCGCATTTGAATTTCATCTCACTCTGAGAAGAGACACACACATAAAGAGATCTAACAGTGTGCTGCGTATATAAATTAATCTTCATAGATTGCTAGTTTATTGTAGAAGAAACAAACATATGCACGGCTCACTTCAGGACAGTGTCCCTGTATTTGGTTCTCTGTTGTGATGAGCTTCGTGATGATGCAGAACACTGATGCCCCCTGGTGGAGACGCATAGAGACTGTCAGACGCCACGGTTTTCATAGTATGTTAAAGATATTTATTAAATCTCACCTAAACCTAATCTGTTTACATTATTACGCTTTAATAAAGCGTTTAATAATTAACATTCGCTTATTGCTTTAATAAAACGGTTATTCCATATACAGCAGTAAAGGTTTTATAAAATTAACAAACAGCAAAAAATGTTATAATATTTATATAAATACTATTTTTAGTATTAAGAATGCGTATGCGGCTCAACCACTCATAATCAAGGATCGGATCAATGCCTAATTGTAGTTTATACGTAGCGAGATTTTTGCTTGACACTGCAATTGACTGACACTGCAGCCCAATACTGATAGCAGCCTAAACAGATTCACTTAATTACGCATGCGCTCTTACACTCGCTGTCACACACTCCTTACTAGTAACTGCATAAACCAGCAGAACCCCACGTTTTTAACTATAAAGTGACGTTTTCGAGTTAGTACAAGTATTAATAAACAAGGCTTCTGATTTTTGATCATTTCATGAAGATGCTGCAGGAATTATTGTCTTTGGCCAAGCAGAAATCCATGTACTAACTTGACTTTTTTTGTCTGAAACATACTTGAAATAGTCTAAAATGTTCTTTATATTAAGATTTGAGAACAGATATATAAATGCAATATAATACTCGCAGCCACACTAAAAGGGTTTATATCAGCATGGCCGTGATTACCTGCGGCCGAATTACAAATGAGGACCACTTAACATATTCTTACAAATCCATTTTTTTGGACACGTAGGCCTGTAACTACATTTTTGAATACAAAAGAAAAAATTAGATACACAAAAGTATGTTCTCCTAAAAACTGGTTGTGATTTACTTGAGTGGGGGTCACATAATCGGCTGTGTCCATTATCCGGTTATTATACTCTCCAAAACCTTTTACTTTAGTCATCACTGATGACTCAATGGCTGTGTCTCTCACTTGATATGCCTTCTCATACAGAAACACCCAGCTGAGGAGAGTGGGGGTAGGGAAGAGAAAGAGAGAGAGAGCTAAACACAGAACAATTACATAGATTTCATAGAATTTTCTTGCAAAGTTAACTCAGAAAAGAGATTCATGCACTTCTGTTAATTTGAACAAATATCTAAACAAATATACATGTTTATTTCAAAATGTCACTACACAACTGAAAACAAGAAATGTAGTCAAAAAACAATTACATTTACTGAGCTAATTTCTCTTCTACAATTTTCCATCATTTCGGCTTCAAGTGAATCATTTTACAGAATTGATTTCAGTGTTCCGGTTACATACCCAAGTTACATACGGTTCATACAAGTTCTATGCAAAGTAAAGTAAAAATGATCCTCAAAATACTCACCCAACAAAGTATGTGATAATGAGGAGCTGGACAACTCGGTTGATGATGCCGATGGTGCAGCTCTTCACCACCACCGACTTGGTGGTCTCATATGTAAAGAAATCTGTTATACAGTTCCACATCTTTCCAGAGCACTGATGCATTCATAACAGTTACACCCGAGGTGTGTGTCGCTGTATTAGTATGAAAATTTAAAATATAGCTGGTGATGAATGCGTCCCAAAGCTTAATCCAGTGTCTTTAGCTTTGTGAATCACTGAAAAACCTTTGTATGTTTTCCTGATGGGTAAAAAGTCTGCACACCTTAAGATGAGTTCCTTTCATACTGCCCTTCTCTAGCCCTCTAAGTCCCTCCCCCTCTTCTCCTGCTTCTCCTTCAGTTATTCCATCCTTTCTTTAGATTTGGCATTTACATTATTGGTCTTAGCAGATAGTTTCATACATATATATATTTTTTTATCACATGTACAGTATATATATATACACACACACACACACACATAAATAATTTATTCTTACTGTATAGAATTTACAGTTTTGGTAAATAAAGAACAAGTTTTGTTCTGTTTCTAAAGTGTCACCAAGCTGAATGGCAATAGGTTAACACAGTGAAGGTATCTCTGTTGCTCTCTGCATCTCTGAGGTATCTGCATCAAAAATACAGACTCAGTGTTGATGAAGACTAGACAAAACTTCCAGAAGGACTATTACTAAAGTTGTATAACTTGGAACCTCTGAGATTCACTGTCAGAGTATATAGGATATACATTTTAGGAAATGATTTATTTATACAAAATCATGTCATAATCTTTCTGCCCTGGTCACATCTCAACACTCCTCATTTCAAAGAAAGATTTGTTTGTCAAAAAGGAACAGTATATGTAATCTGAAACAAACTAATCTAAACTAAATCTAATACTCCTTTTTTTATTTGGGTTGGCACCAAATCACAAATTATAAACATTCAAATAAGTGATGTTTATTGGTATGGAGACAGGGTCTGAATGCTTTAAATGGATAAAATGATCTGGCTCCTGTAGTTAGCTAAATAACTTAATGAACATGGAAGGAACAAAGATCTTATAATGCTGAAACATCAAGGGGTTAATTTCAAAAGTGCTGGAGGAGAGTTGTGTCATACAGTCATTAACTCTGATTACCATGATCATACTGGAAAATAATTTAATGGTCAATTTAAGATGTTGCCCTCTGATCCACAACTAGCACTAAGACAAGAATACACATTAACCACAATTGAGAGGTCACATGTCTTGACATGGCTAAAAGTGCCATTAAGCTTGTGGTTATCTTTCTCCATAACTACAAATCAGCTGGGACTCGTTTTCCTGCAAAAACACACGCACAAAACACAAGCGTACCGCATAACAGAAAACCAAATGTAATGAGACAGTAGACTGCGGTTGAGCCCAAGTGCTGCAGGAGTATTTGTAGCTGTCTATCACTCAAAGATATGCTGTATATCTTTGAGTGTTAGATGTCTCAAGATGATTCGATTGTCTTGAAACAGGAGCTCAAGATGAAGCGAGGATACAGAGTGAAAAAAACAGAAGGTGAGGGAAATGGCTGAGGAGGTAGTGAGGAAATGGATGGGACTCAATACAAATTGGTGAGCAGTCATCAAAGCGCCAAATGCAATAATCAGTAAAGTGGTTTGGGAGCGTGATTGAGACAAAGTAAAAATCCAGAGAAACGTAACAGATACGAACGGGGAGGCACAAAAAATGCTACTAATGGAAATGGAAGAAGTGGGAAAGAGGAGCAGAGACATGCAGATATTACAGACATACTGGAAAAAAGAGGCAACAAAACTCATGGGAGGTGACACAGGAAATACATCTAAATATTATTCTACAATATTTATCCCATGTGAACAGCACAGGCAATAACAATGGCCTAGAAGTACATAATATATGAATCACATTAACATTATTTTTCTTTAACCACACCGTAAGTTAGGCCATCAAAAGCAGATTTCTACAGTTTTTCTTCAGCAGTTTCTACAGTTAATGTTCAGTCCTCCAGTTGCTACATTATGGTTGAACTATGTAGTGTCACAGAGCCAGGGTCATCATTTGAATTCGCAGGACCAGTGACAAGATGTTTATTGGTGGGTTTCCCTCCTCTAGACCAAATGAGTAGGCTATGAAAAGATTTGATATCATGCAACCTTATTAAAGCCAAGAGCATCAGAAAAACAGCATGGAATTGAACCAGCACCACATGTTGTGTATTACAGATGAAGATAGAACATCTTTAGTCATATGTGTAAACGAGGCAGGTGTATTTGTTCATTATGTACTTGTATCGGAACTGTGATTTATAGGCAAAGAACTATGAAATGATTTCTGTTTGTTAATTAATGACTTATTCATGAGTATTTTGACCATGGTTAACACTCAGTACATTTAGTATCTATCTAGTATAATCTGTTGCTTTCTCCTATCTTCATAACATTACTAGATTTATGTAAACACATTATTTTTTGTCATGTTAACGCTAACACATTTTCCAGAAGTTTCTATTAGCTAACCCATTTAGCTACAATTATAGACTGTCTGTCTGTTGTTAAATTTATTGGGAAAGGGGCTTTTTGGCCACTCCTAAATCACTCCTAAAACAACCACAAGCTCTTTATCTTAAAAACCACATTTCCACTTACTGACACTGACTTACACTTCTTGATGTGTGTGCAAGTGAAACAGAGAAGGGGTTGTGAGATCACATTAAAAGATGATTGCTCAGTGGTGGTTATGTACAGTAATACAATCCTCAGTGAGATCCAGTACTGTTGGGTTCTGCTAGGCCTAATTAGACTGCACTGTAAATGTTTATGGTGTCGACTGTAGACGTAAGAACTGAGAGCAAATGCTTGTGAATGTTTAAGCAAGTGTGTGAGTTGTAGTAAAGCACAGAGATGATGATTGATAATTGAACAGAATTATTATGGATTTGTATTAAAAGTATTACTGTAATGGTTTTTAAAGTAACAATACAATGTTTAGTTGTTCAATGCAACACTGATTTAATGTGTGGACTTAAAGATGAATTAGCTTTTTACAAATGTAAAAAAAATTGTACCAAATGTAGTTTTTGTAAGTATCATTCTTTTTGTTATTCAAATGCAGATATATATAAAGCATGCTCATCAGAGTTTGGAAAGCCAAACTGTGATTTTTTTTATACAAACAGATAAACAATGATTTGAAAAAGGACAATACAACATACAGTGAGTACACACACTACTTGAGGTGAGGTGAACTACCAGAGGTATATATACACAAGAGTTTCTGAATGTCTTGATATTCTACAGTTATGACATTTAAACATTTTATGCTATATGTTTAGAATTTCCTTCATAAGTCCGTCATTTGTGTCTTTCAGTCTGAGGCAGAATCTTCAGAGCTCGGTGGTGTGCTGGCCACTTCCTCTTCATCATCAGAGCCCTAAAAAATTGGGAGGAACATATAGAGAATGACAGTAAGGCGAGAAACGATGATGAAGGAGAGTGTGTGATTTCTAGTTCCTGCTAAGGTAACTTAACAATTATAATAAAAGTAATAATAATAATAGTGAAAGCTTTCAAATAAGGCGTCAGGCTTGCTGAACAGATATATACAAGATAACCTGCTTGTAGAATGAAAACTATGACTTGTTTTTTTGAAACTGGTAATGCTGAAAAACTTTATTTAATAAAATCTAAAAACACACGGGTGTGTATGTTACCTTGCGCTTGCGTCGTTTGCCTCTCTCTGACTCCGACGAGCTCTCCTCGCTGGATATGAACTCTCGACTCTTAAAACTGTCATTGCCTGTTGCTCGCTCTTTCTCCTTCTCCCTCCCGCCACTTGACTTCTTTCTCTTTTCTCCATTCTTCCCTCCTTTCTTTTTTCTCTCCCTACAGGGATGTGGAAATGAGTCAGCAATCATCAGCTTTATTAGCAGCTTTATTCTGAGAACCCAATATGCAGCATTACAGTAATATTCACCCAAACCGAAACCCCCAAAATTAGCAAATGATTTTCTTTTGTGTCGGGAATGAGACAAGCAATGTAATGTGATTTGCCATCACTGATGTCAAACCCCGTGCGACAAGCCGAATTTAATATTCCGAGGCGACGAATATCTTTGAATAACGAATTTAGACTCATGACAGTAAGTGAATGATAACAGAATTGTTGATTGTTCACCTCTGGGTGAACTACTACTGTAAGACCAACTCCGTAAGATGTGCATAATTGTGAATATCTTGAATACTTTTTTGAGGTTCTGGAGGAGCCTCCGCCGCTCTCCCTATACTCTTTCATCGCTCGCTCATATTCCTTCTTAGCTTCCTCTGCCTTTCCATCCCACTCCTGATGGATGGAACGGATATTAGTTCAGGTTTAACGCCTCGGAAAGACATTCACAATGTGTTTATGCCAGAATGTGTGTCACCTCTTTCTTCTCTTTGCCAAGCTGTTTCCACATTTCTCCCGCCTTTTTGGAGATTTCCGTGATGGAGATGCCGGGGTTTTCCGATTTAATGCGGTCTCTACTAGAATTCAGCCACAGCATGTAGGCACTCATTGGCCTCTTTGGAGCATTGCTGTCTTTTACCTTTTTCTACACACGTGCAGGCAAACACAGTGGAATAACAAACAATGTTGGAATTGTACAACTATTCATACATGAATTCATTCTTTAAACCCGCTTGTCCTTTGCAGGGCTGTGGGAGGGCCCTGGAGCCTGAACAGATGGCTAGTCTAATACAAGGTTCACACAGACACGCACATTAATGCTCACATATATAAATTTACAACTACACGTTATTTTGATTAATCATAACATTCTTATAAGACAAACAATCTAAAGACTCACGTGTGGTTTTGTGTCTGTGTAAAGCAGGGGTCAACAACCTTTTTGAAACTGAGAGCTACTTCAGTTTGATACACTCTTCTGAAATAACAACTAAACTTCATGTATAATAAACAATATTTTTAAGATATTGTCATTTTTAAATCTATATAAATGCAAGTGGGATTAAAAAAAGAATAGCAACAGAATAAAATAATATTAAAAAATATTAAATTAAAAATAAAATATTTTAGGCGCAGCTCACTAGCGAGTTGTGCTATTTTTAGAACAGGCCTGCGGGCGACTCATGTGGTCTTTGGGGGCGACCTGGTGCCCGCGGGCACCGTGTTGGTGACCCCTGGTGTAAAGCATTGTTTTGGAACAATGGAACATTCTTTTGTTTTCCTTGTTCTCACCTCTTTCTTGCGTGGATTTCTCTCTTTTGTTAATTTGGCTTTCTTGGCTGGTTTCTTCTTCCGGGCACCATCACTGTCACCTTCATCACCACTGCTTTCACTGGCAGAGGCTTTACTGTCATACCTGTCACACACATACAAATGGCTTCAGGATGTGTCAAGCATATCATTCAATTAAAGCTGCAGATTTCCAAAGAGCTTCATTAGTGCTTGCCTGTGGAAAACTTGTTGTTGGTATGTGGTTGCTAAGGTGTTCTAAATGGTTTTTGTGCATTGCTGTGTGGTTGCTATGGTGTTCTGGGTGGTTCCCAGGGTGTTGTTAGGTGGTTGCATCCCAGGCTTGAGTTTTTCTGTATGTATGAACAATATGATAAAAATAAAACTATACTAATTAAATCAACATAAAGCTTCTTACTCTTCAGCAATTTCATCATCATCTTCTCCCGGATTAAACGATTCATCTAAAAAAGTCAATTCAAAGTTAATTTCACACAACTCACCTCCTAAATAATCCATCAACCAGTTATAGTTTCAGTAACAGTTAACAAACAAATAAACATCAGTCTAACTCCTAGTCATCCTCCTGTCTGATTGGCTCAGAGAGCCGCCACTCACCACTTTCACCCTCTGAGTCGTCGCTGTCATTGGCCTCCTCACGGATCTTGCCTTCCTCCTTCATGCGCTCCAGATACGCATCATGTTGGTCATCGTCGGAGTCACTGTACATGTCGTCATTACCTTTCATACCCTAACAAAGTAAACATTACAATCATATATCAATACAGTATCAAATCTAAACCATGCAGCCCGTGATCCCACAGAACAATAATAAAAACACATTCTTTTTATCTTTCTCTCTCGCCTTCTTACCTGCACTGAACTTTATGTTGTGGCAGAGTTAGTATTCTGAACCAAGCAAACACAAGCGCCCCCTCCAATTAAAGTTTCTTAATCAATTTTTGTGCTTTCCCCCAGCCCCCTCGCTCTCACACGTTCATACAATCAGTGTTAACTCATTCAAAAGCCCTGAGCAACGCTGTGTTCATAGCAGATACAATTATGTAGGACCTGCGAAACAACCACAACATTTTACGCATTGTGGTCCTACTTAAAGATTGTGTGTACTGCACACAGCGTTTCGCTGTTGAAATCGGAACCAGTGACACTTCCGCCTGTGTGGTGCATTACACATCTGCTTTGAGCTATCAGAGATAAGCGAAAAACTCGCGTTGTGATTGAGACACACAAACACACACACACCATGCAAGCAAATTAAAGGAGCACCGACACCAGGCCAAACCAAAGGGCAATACCAACCTTTTTCTACATGAATACAATACAGAGACATACAGCACAAACACAAAGAGCAGAATCAGTCTCCAGTCTACTGTGTGAGGGATCTATGGACATGTCTAAGCAGATAAATATAATGTACTGTTTGATAGGAGAGAACAACGTACCTCTTTAAAGCCTCTGTTCTTAATGCTTAACTTCTTAGCATTGACAAAGTCAAAGAGCTTCCCATATTCCTCTCTGAAGAGAAAGACAGTGAGGCAGATTGAGGAACAGAGATTGTAAACTGTTTTTAATGAGCTATAGTATTTTTCAATTGAATGCACACCTCAGCCAAAAGCAGTATTCTCTTAAAGGGATAGTTTACCCAGAGTTGGAAATTCTGTTATCATTTACTCACCCTCATGTTGTTCCAATAAAGTATGACTATCTTTCTTCTGTATAACACAAAAGGTGAATTTTTGAAGAAACTCTTTCCAACTATTTACATGAAATAAAGTGAATAGTGACTGGGACTGTCTATCAGTTATATACACAAACAAGTTATATAATACAGGCTTTTAAAGGCATACGATAGCTTTGTGTAATGAACATATCGAAATTTAAACAATGACAGTTTTTTTTAAACAAAAGGCTTCGTTATCATTATTGTTTCGCGTTATGGCAGCACTCATACAGCATACAGAAAAATATGGAATTCTTCTGGAGTTTTTATTTTGCCTTTTGCCCATGCAAGCTATTTTTTTGATATACACGTGTACTGTACCTACGCTAGTAAAACCCACAAACTGAGAAATAAATGACCACAAAGTGGCAGTTGTAAACTTCCTGGGGCAGATGGGGGTTAAGTACAGGGTCATTAATGCAGGAAGGGTTTTAGGGAGAATATGGATACTGTTCGTTCCATTAATGGTGTACAGTCTAGCTTTCACAAAGCTACGCTATCTACAAATGGACAAGACTCCTACCAACAGGTTTGTGAGTGTTCCTGTAGCTCAGCTGGCCGAGTGTTGCGTTGGAAGTGCAGAGGTCATGGGTTCGAATCCCAGGTAACATACATATTGATAAAATGTATACCCTATACCAGGTATATGCTTTAATAAGTTGCTTTGGATAAACATGTCTGCCAAACGTAAGAAAAAAGACAAAGAGAAAAGTACCTCTCAATGCTGCTGAAGGTGTACTGATTGCCCTGCTTGGTCTCAATCTCAAAGTCGAAGGAGCGGGTGGTGGTGGTTCCTCTGGCGAAGTTCACACAGGCGATCTCCTCAAAGCGCAGGTGTACTGGAGGCTTGTGCACGTAGATGAAACCTCTCTCAAGCGGATACAACAGGCCTGAACTGGCTTTATATGAACACGTTATGCACTGAGCTCCTGAGTGACTATGAGGATACAGAAAGAGAATGAAAAAGTGTCAATATCTTTATCAAATAGACATTTCACACTTTTATTAAAATAAACAGTAGCAATCTTATGGCATAAAAGTATATATATTGTTGGTTAAATTTACACCACACACAGGATTTTCACCTACATTTTATAAACATTACAAACTTGGCCCCTCCTCTTTTTTTGGAAAAACCTACATCGTGTACACCTTCCATGTTAATAATTTATACTTTTTACTTGCTAAAAATATTTTCTACCATATTTTACAGTAAAATGACATGCATTGTCTTTTTAAATATACTTTTCACACACAGCAAACCATGTTTAACTGTAAAATGTATTAATAAATATTATATATATTATTTATTTACTGTGTGTGTTTTACCCTTGGAAGTTTCCGGGCACTGTTATCTTCCTGTTTACCAGGGCCTTCATGACTCTGCTGACCATCTCATAGAGGGAGCCGGACATGTTTTTATTTAGCTTCCCCTCGAAACGTCTCTCCACCTCCTCCCTGCAGCCCAAGAGAGAGAAGATACATACAAGAACCAGCAGCACTAGGTGTCATTGTGGAAGTGGGAAAGCTCAAGGAGACTAATGTAATATTTTTGCTGAACTACTGCTACAGTAGTAGCTGTAATAGCCACACATATATATATATTAGCAACTGTCCTGCTCGCTGTCACTCACTCGTTCATGTTGAGAGTCAGATTGATGTCCTCTTCTTTGGAGAACAGAAGGATGAGAAAGTGATAGCGGGTTTGACCCTGTTTAATGGGCGGGTCCAGGCTAATCTGTACAAAAAAGGGGGAGGTAGCTTTTAATATTAACTGTGAGGTCCTTTATCAAGATAGTAACAAAACAATTAACAGCAACGGAAATACATTTTTGGCAAAAACTATAAACACAAAATATGAACGGTAATGTAAATAAAAATCTACTGTAAAACTAACTGTTAAATACACTTGATATGTTACATTTTCATACATGAATAATGGCCCTTTAATAATATTTAAAACATTATAAGATGTGATTCCCACCTACCACAAAGAACATCTGCCGCTGGTCTTTATGAGGTAACAGGAAGAGGCGGAGCACAGTGGTGTACGGGATTTTGTAGTCAAATGTTTTACCGTGCAGATGGAGGAATGTGGGATAAATGCGGATATCGTACCTACAGAGGGCAAAATAAAACTTTGCTGATGCACTTTCTTTTATAATTAAACAAAAAGAGAAAAGTGTGATGTAAATGTGTGTGTGTGTGTGTGTGTGTGTGTGTGTACCTGCCCCTGGGTGTGAGGCACTGCAGCTCTCTGAAGATACACACAGCATCTCCTGTAGCTTGGATCACATCTGCCTTGGACAGAACGTTCTGAGCAAATGCCTGAAACAGCAATATATTGACAGTTTGGAAAAAAAGTGCTATTGATATGATGATCCTGTACTGTAATCTAATCATATATTGTATATATATATGTATTGCAGGGGTCGTATGACCCATATTTACAATAATTTCGTCATTTTAGACCTTGTTCATTTTTTAATTAAAGGAAGTGATTAAAGAAAGTCATAATTATTTTGGAACAACATTACGATGAACTCTCCCTTTGTATGTGATGATTATTTCTTGACAAACTACGCCATCTATTGGTGAAATACGGCATATTTGTAAAACGTATTACGTCTTTAGTGACAAGCTGGTGGTGTTCAACAAACAAACTAGGGAACATCTGGAAACACACACTCATCCAAAACACTCACCTCCACAGGGTCTGAACCCTCGTCTCCAGGGGTGGGCGGGACGTAGAAGCGCACTTCCATGAGGGACACCTCCGTGTCATCGTTCTGATGAAACTCCAGTGTGACCTCATTCTTTCCCGTCGCACACTGGGATACACTGGAGAGCGGAATCTCAAACGCAGCACTGTCGTTCACCTCAAACGACAGCAACGGCCCTGATAATCATGCAGGATGCATGACAAACATTAGTCATACATGATACATGGATGAGCCAAGAACATTTAAAGCAGTGAACAACATTTCCTACAAATTCTGCAGTTGACGACAATACACAACATTAATATATAGA
>JAZGTJ010006605.1:0-19947 GCA_036877575.1 Botia almorhae | reverse complement strand
CACACACACGCACACACACGAACACACACAAACACACACACACGAACACATACGAACACACATGAACACACACGAACACACACACGAACACACAAACACACACGAACACACACACAAACACACACACGAACACACACAAACACACACGAACACACACATGAACACACATGAACACACACAAACACACACACGAACACATACGAACACACATGAACACACACGAACACACATGAACACACACATTAACACATTAACACACATGAACACACAGAGGAGTCAGTGTGTTCACATTTATCATGTTATCAATCTTGTGGCTCTACAGCTCATCATTACCGGCATTGTTCTGGTGCACACCGGGAGGAAGACATCCAAGTGTTTGGTATGTTAATAAAGAAATAATAAATATTAATGCTTATCAGAAAATACACGACAGAGAGGAGTGGCGTGTGAGAAACTCCAGATACAAACATTTCTATGTGCGTGTCATCTGTTTTTTAAATGCACTCAGGAATACTAAAATCAAATCAGTTCTGTTCGTCCTGTTTTAATTCCCTGTTTTCCTGTGAGAGATTATTTTCTGTCAGCCTGCGTTTGGCCACAATAGATGCAGTGAATGCAACAGTAGTCTCATGCAGTCAGAGGTTTGACGACAACAGCAGTAAAGTCTGATTCTCTTTGCGTCTTAGTTTAGCCAACAGCTGCCGTCTTACAGTAGACAGGAAGAACTTATTTGACAGATGTAAATGCAAAACGATCAGCCACAGTTTATCTCATTTTTTATGTGTCATTTGTAACCACAGATCAGTGGATTATAGAGCAGTCAATATTTTCTCTTTCATTCCATGACGTTGAAGCATTTTGTCCTTGCATAGTTCATACTGTATTTCAGTTGTGTACAACTGTTTTTTATTTGTACATGGCCAGAAGGAAATGAGATATTTGTTGTGTTGTTGAAACAAATTTGATTTGTCGCAGGTGCTGACGACCATCGTTCTGCAGTTACTAACAGCAGCGTTTGATGTTGTTGGATTCGGGCTCATGGCCAGACACATTCCATTCAGAGGAGAGTCGTACTACTACAGGGACACTGAGGTAAACAAACAGAGACGCTGCGTCCCGCTCATCTAGAGCTTCATTCCTACAAATGACTGAACTGTATAAATACTGAACGAAACTGATCATAAAATAACTCAAATGGGAAAATGTTATACTTCAATCAGCTTCTGGCTTTGCTTGTTCATTGCTTAAAATGATTGTCATCATATTCTAGACATCTGTTTTCTGAAATTTGCCTCTGGCAGATGTTTAATTCAAAGCAACTTACAGTGCATTTAAGCTATACATTTGAACAGTATGTGCGTTTCCTGGGAATTGAACCCAAAACCTTTGCGTTGCTAACACAATGCTTTACCGGTTGAGTTACAGGAACACTGTTGGCAGCACTGATTTCTTTTTGTGTTGTAAAGGATGCAGAAGAGCAGCAGGTTTTAAAGCTGGCTTTAGGAAGAGTGGGGTTTAAAGCTGGCTTTAGGAAGAGTGGGGTTTAAAGCTGGCTTTAGGAAGAGCGGGTTTTTAAGCTGGCTTTAGGAAGAGCGGGTTTTTAAGCTGGCTTTAGGAAGAGCGGGTTTTTAAGCTGGCTTTAAGAAGAGTGGGTTTTAAAGCTGGCTTTAGGAAGAGCAGGTTTTTAAGATGGCTTTAAGAAGAGTGGGTTTTAAAGCTGGCTTTAGGAAGAGCAGGTTTTTAAGATGGCTTTAAGAAGAGTGGGTTTTAAAGCTGGCTTTAGGAGGCAGGACTGAAGGTGTACTACAGTGGCAGACAGCAGGCTGTGGTTGAGTGTGTATCTGCAGGTGACATGTGACCTCAGGCTCTGTCCTGCTTGTTTCAGTGGTGTTGTGACCCACTTCACTCTGTCTGGGCTTGCTGTGGAGAAGGCGAGAGAGTTGGACAGAAAGAGGTGAGTCACATTACAAGCAGAAAGAATATCACACACACATCGTGTGACTCGGAGTTCAGCCTTCAAACAAAAATCCATAACTCCGATTTTTTTTGTCAGACAAGTTTTTATTCAGTCATCGAATTACCTTTACAATAATCACAAATTCCAGTATTGATTTTCCTGTATGCACAAAAACTTACATGAAAAAACACATTAAATGTAACTCAGAGGAGATGTAGATGAGATGTCATCTGATTCTAAAACCTTGTTTAAGACTTGTTTAAACAGCTTTAATGTACATTTATCAGTATTTTAGGACGGAACTTACTGACATATATTTTTAGCATAACATTGTTGTGCAGATTGCAGAGAATGGATTTATGTTGAAGTATAACATTTTCCTCCGAACATTGTATGAACTCATACTCTTGTCTGTTATAGACACATATTTATGAATTCATAAATTCATTAAAAATGCTTTTATTATGAAACCATGCTGTTTGGGTACAGATATTGTATTTTGTCTGGTTTGTATTACAGTTCTTAGTAAATGGAATCTTGGGGACACTGATTGGTTTTCTTGTGCTCGTGTGCATCATTGGTTTGGTTGTGTCTCTCTTTGGAGTTTATGCTCTTTCTGTTAGTGCTATAAAGGTATGTCATTTCCATGGGGTGATTTCAAAATAAAAGACCTTAATACGAACAATTGTTTTATTGTTCTCTGTGTGTGTTAACGACAAACTAACTTTCTATTTCACTGTTTGTTATCAGGAGCTGACGCCCATTCCACATTCTACAGCAAACCAACATTATGGTGCCGGCCTTCAGGTCCAGAATACAATCCATGCGGGGAACTGACAGAATAAGAGACGTTCAGAGCAGAATGACACAGTTTTAGCACAGTTTTACACCATCTTATAAAACAGGACTGTTTCCACTAAAAACACTCACAGGTAAACGACATTAAGCTGCAATCTGTAACTTTTGCCTCTCTACCGCCATCTGTGTTTGAATCATGAAACTGCAGGTTACGTTGAGGTATTTTTTTAACACGGATGACAAGTTTAAATAGTAAACAACTGTTGTAAGAACAATCTAAAAACACTCCACCATCTACAGTACCCGGACATGTGATACAGTAGCCCGGGTTTCTGTTTACAGACAGATATTTCTCTCTCTTTACAGACAGATATTTTACGCGTAATTGGACCCAGCTTCTCAAATTATAAATCAATATTTACTGTTGTGAATTGGGCTAAGGTAAGGGATCGTGTTGAACACTGATCTGTTAAGTACTTCCTCAATTACTGATTTTTGTTGGTTTTTAAAAAACAGTTACGGATTGCAGCTTTGAAAACAAACTTTTGTCAAGTTGTAAATAATCTTTTGGAAGTTAAATGGAATCATGTTTTTGCTTGGCTGTTGCTCTCACAGGCTTTAGGATTGCTGTAAGTTTAAATGCTTAACTTTGTAGTTATTCGTACCTTGTTTGATTTTGCACTTACAAAGTGAAGCTTCCTAGCATGAAATGCAAATCAGATGATTACCCAGAAATCTGCACCAGAATCCAGAGTTATAGATGTGTGTTAGAGGGAGACGTGTATTTGTCTTTGTCTGAGTATTCAGCTTTAGGTACATTAGGTACTAAGCTGAGAAATTACAATAAATTGAAACGGTAAGGCAGGTGTTTAATTCCCGGTTGTTTTGTAGCATCTTGTGTCATCTTTTGCATGAATTTTAATATCAACCAGCGTGTTTGTTTGAGTCACATGAGGACACACAGAGCAACATTTATCAAGTTCATATTTGCTAATATGAGTCGTAACAAAAATATGAATCAAAACTAAAAATTAAAGCGCTACAAATACACTATTGTAGGCGGGTAAATTACAGTAGTGATTCAAAACCTACAATTTTTACTATTGTAAAGTAACGTTTTTATTAGTTTAAAAAATGATTAAATTAGAAAAATAAAAAGCTTGATAAATGTGGCCCGTGTTCGGTGAATCCCTCTGAAGCAGAGTAATTTGAATTTCAACTCCGGCGAATAACTGAACAGCGTCGCTTGACTTTTTCGTCGTCTCCTTTCATCCGTACCGACTCTTCAGGAAAGCTACGATGACTGCCAACTCATAAGTGCCACAACATGTAAACAAACTCATGGATACTAATGACTCAGAGGTTGAACCCTCAGTTAAGGGCTCGACTTTGGTGATGTCACATCCTCTTGTGGAAGCATGTGTCGTCTGTTCTGTGTCTGTAGATCTGTGTCATTACAACAGCATGTGAGATTTACATCCTGCCTGTGATCTGTGATCTCTTGACATGTAGTCACATGAAAATGTAGTCTGTAGTCACATGACTGTGTTTGTGTTTAAATCTGACTGAACGACATTTCAAATAAACTTGATTTAATACACAGCCTTGTGTTAGTTAAGTCTTGTGTTAAGTAAATGATGTAATTTTAATGCAAGTAAACTGAGTGAGATTTTATCGTGAATTCCCTCTCTAGATGCTCTGAAATACGTGTTTATACATATGATTTTAACATTTTGATCATTACAATGAGAAAACTAGATGAATAAATATACTTCTATTTTTTAAAACACCAGAAGGCATCTGCCTAGTTAAGCTTATAAGTTTTGCGACAGCCAATTTGTGACGAGGTATCTGAAAGTAAAAGTGACATATTTGTCAGATATGGTAACCCATACCTGAAATGTGACCCCTGCATTTAACCCATCACTGGTGCAGTGGACAGCACATTACTGCCCCCGGGGAGCAATTTGGAGTTAGGTGCCTTGCTCAAGGGCACTTCAGTTGCAACCCCTCCAGTGCTGGAATAGAACCAGCAACCTTCTGATCACAAGCCCAACTCACTAACCAGTAGGCCACAACTGCCCCTATAGCTGAATAAATGTATAACCCTAAACAATATATAAATATTAACATAGTACTTAATATATTGCAAGAAAGTTTATCTTCTAAGTTTATCTGCAAAACTTAATCACGAGAGAAGCTTTGTTTAACCGTGTGTACAGACTTTTATTTTGAAGTATGAGAAGTCCTCTTCCGGCGTGTTCTGTTTTGGACGGTGTTTGGGTTTCTGGTCCTCATAAGTGAGTGTTTGTCATTTCCTGGACGGTGTCATCTCAGCTAGATGACCCGATTATTATTACTGCATTAAATACAGCATGAATAATGTACTTTAACCATATGACATATGATAGCATGAATGAAGTATGTTAATTATTGTATCGTGTGATGTCATACAGTATGGAGAAGGTTCGAAGGATTCTGGTCCATTTGGCGAAGGAAAACGCCGCTCCAAAGTGCGCACGATTCGTGCAGGTCAGCAGAGCTCATCTGTGTTTCAAATATTAATATAATTAAGACCGGAGTATAAAACACTCATATATAATAAATGTCAACATGACCATAATCTGCCAGCTAACAATTGTAGGCTGTAAGAACGTTTCCGTAATGTTTTCATTAAGTAACAAAACTACAAAAAGGTTCTAGGATCGTTCAAACGTCCAGTTGTATTTATGGTATTGCTTGAACGTTACTCAAATATTTATTCTGTAACGTTTTTAAAATGTTCCTCTAACAACTTAAAAAAGTTGTTGATATTGACGATATATACATTAACGTTCTGTTAACGTTACTGCAAGAACGTTTTTGATGAATTAAAACCTCCATTTGGGAACCTGCTAAACTGAAAAAACATATTCATAGATAAATAAAAAATAGTAAATAATAATTTACAAAATAATTCATAGTAAATAAAAAATGCATGTTGAAATGTAGGATATGAATCTGCCGTTAATGATTGTAACTATAGTAACACAATCACGTGATATTTTCTCATTGAGATCAATGTGTTTGTGTGTTTCCTCTGCTCAGAGCATAACTGGACACTTTGTAGGGGATGTTGAAGACCAGGCGACAGTGAGCTGTTCTCTGGAGAATAACACATTTATTGTGTGTGACCAGCTGTGTGGTGGGGGCGTTCCTCTGAAGGTGATGTCACACACCGATCTTAATTTACTATCATGTCAGTTCTAATATGTTATGGGAGAAAGACTCTTTATTATTGTCTTTGTTTGACTCTAGAGGGCGTCATTTTGCCCCATCAAGTACCTGTCTCACTCAGAGGCAGCGTCCTTGTCCCCGGACACCCTCACGCGCGGGGTAGACGTGGGCGTGGCTGTCCTGCTGCAGTCAGCCAATCAGAGGCTGTTGCTGACGCGTCGCACCTCCAGCCTCCGGATCTTCCCCAATGTTTGGGTTCCACCTGGTGAGTGTCATCATGCCCTGACCCACATGACTAAGAATACATGTGAATCCATCGTCTCGTTTACAGGTGATGTGATTTTGGTTCGTTTGTGTTTAAACAGCTTGTTTCTGAATGTAGTTTCTTCATCTGTCAGATTTTAAATCCTGATTTTAGATTGTCGGATTTTTGTAGCTGCAGTGGCCAGTGTGTGTGCGTGCGCGCACGCGCGCGTGTGTGTGTGTGTGCGTGCGCGCGTGTGTGTGTGTGTGTGTGCATGCGTGTGTGTGCGTGTGTGCGTGTACTGAGGTATTCATGACTTACAGATGATGTTTTTGTTCCTCAGGTGGTCATGTGGAGCTGGGTGAAAAGGTACATGTGATCGTTTTACATTTTTAGTTATTCAGAATCCTTAAACTTGGTCAATTTTCAGATTTAAATTAAAATAAAAAGATTGTCGTTGTGGTCAATTATTAGTTTATAAAATAAAATTTTAAATAGGCCTATTATTTTTATTCGATGTTTATGTAAATATAAAGTGCTAGTGAACAAACAAACAACTGAATGAACGTCTGACTGATTTTCTTCGTGTGTGAACTGCAGCTGTTGGATGCAGGACTCAGAGAGCTGCATGAAGAGACGGGCTTGAGTCTGAGAGCAGATGAGATCTCCTCTCAGCTGCTCGGCTTGTGGGAGGTGTGTGTGTTTACATCAGTGTGTTTGTAAGAGGAGAATAACAAGACCTACAGCCAAAGTCCAGCAGGAGACTCTTATTTTGACAGATTCAGATTGTTTGTTTGCAAACCATAGTTGTGTGACTTTGGACTGTCAGTCACTGTACACATGTTGTCAATGTTTCATCATTTGCAGGATTCAGATTTAAAACTTTGATAAGCTGCTGTAGAGGCTTATTAAAAAGCTGTTGGGGGCAGTTGTAGCCTAATGGTTACTGATTCTGACTAGTAACCAGAAGGTTGCTGGTTCAAATCCCCCTACTGACAGAAGACAACTAAGGTGCACCTCCGGGTGTGTGTTTGGTAGCTCAGTGGTTAGAGCATGGCGTTACCAACGCCAAGGTCATGGGTTCGATCCCATTGCACATAGATACTCACATACTCAGAATCAATGTATAGTATAATGCATAATGCAATGTAAGTCGCTTTGGATAAAAGCGTAAATGTAATTGATGTTTATCATATGTAATGCACACTCACTGTCTGTCTTCAGTCAGTGTATCCGCCCATGTTGTCCAGAGGTCTGCCGCAGAGACATCACATAGTGACGTACATACTGCTGAAGAGCCCTCAAACACACCTGCAGCTTCAGGTACCGCTTCAAACTGTCCACACACACACACCTGCAGCTTCAGGTACCGCTTCAAACTGTCCTCACACACACACCTGCAGCTTCAGGTACCGCTTCAAACTGTCCTCACACACACACCTGCAGCTTCAGGTACCGCTTCAAACTGTCCACACACACACCTGCAGCTTCAGGTACCGCTTCAAACTGTCCACACACACACCTGCAGCTTCAGGTACCACTTCAAACTGTCCACAGAAAAGCAGTTTAGATTTGAGTTTAGAGTCATTGTATTTGTGTGTGCGCTGTTTTTTTTGTCTCAGACCTGTTTGCGTCCTGACCCGGCTGAGGTCAGTGGGTGTGTCTGGGTGGATGCAGGTCTGGTGAAAGCTGTGGTTTCTGCTGTGGATGGAGAAGAAAACCCTGTTCAGATACCAGCTGATCTACCACATACCATCAGGTGTGGAGAACATCTCCATTCTGCTGA
Source organism: Botia almorhae (assembly GCA_036877575.1). Lineage (NCBI taxonomy): Eukaryota > Metazoa > Chordata > Actinopteri > Cypriniformes > Botiidae > Botia > Botia almorhae. Next base: position 11,946 of record JAZGTJ010006605.1, on the reverse strand, counting down.
AGTTCTTAAAGAGACGGTTCACCCCAAAATAAAATCATCACCATCATTTACTCACCTTCATGTCATTCCAAACCTGTATGACATTATTGCTTCTGAGGAACACATAAGAAGATGTTTTATAGTACATTGGTAACCAAACAATAGTGGCACCTATTGACTTCCATTGTATGGACACAAAACCTCTAAGACATTTCTCAAAATATCTTCTTTTGTGTTCCACAGATGAAAAAGTTTTGGGTGAACTGTCTCCTTCAGTAACCTCATGATTTGGTGTTTATTATGGTGTTGATTTCAGCATTGTGAGTGTTTGTTTTCTGTGTTTGTTGTCATCAGTGTGACAGAGGTGTCTGCGCTCGGAGATCTGAAGGAGACCTCGCTGCCTGTTTCTCTGTTCTGTAACCGGGCTCCAGACCAGGGCGAGGATATTGAGCGAGTCAGTACCGGAACCAAATATGCCCTAGAACTGTGGCTGAAAACAGTGGAGCCTCAGGCTGAGATGGGCTGACAGTTCTGAACATTTAACCAGTGCTTTTAGAAGACTAAACCAGAGCTCCGTCAGCAGGACATGTTGTCTCAAATCAAACTAACATTCAAATCAAAATATTTTTCAACAAAACCCTTGTATTTATTGACAACATGCTTTTATAATCATCCAAATATTTCTGTAAGTCTGTTTTTGATGCTGGTCTCTGGATTCCATGCGCGCTTTCAATGATTTGTGTGAAACAGTGTCTCTCCCCACCACAAGAGGGCAGTAGGCTGGTAATCTAAGTATACATTTACCTGCCAAAACATCATTTAAACATGCACATTAAGACAGGTGAATGTAAAAAGACAGGTGTTAACAGTTTTTACATCTTTACACTTGTTTTTACACCTTTAATCTGATGGCAAATTAAATCATTGTTTATTAAGTGTTTCTTTTATATATATATATATATATATATATACAAACTTAGATTGATTTATTATGAATTCAGATCTGGTTTAATACAAATGGATCTGGTGTAATACAAACTCTGATCTGGTTTAATACAAACTCTGATCTTTTGTTTTTGTTGATGTAATATTATCGTTTGTAATTATTTTTCTAAACTACTAGACAAATAATTTTAATTGAACTTTGTTTCTTTTTTACATTTGAAGGTTTAAAATGAAGGTTTGTCAATACATCACAATCTTTTGGTTTGCCTCACCAGACTGATATAAATATTTTCTAGCAGTTATTAAGTTTTTTGCGCAAGCGAAACGGATCAAAACCTTCTTTAGTCCACCTCTATCTAAACACAGCTCAAAAACATGAAAATCACTTTTCTGGTTAAATCACTTTTTAGATTGAAGTCACTGTGTTTCAGTTCATTTAGGCAGCAGCATTAGTTCCCTGTTTGCTTTTCCTCCGATCATAAACTCTGTATTTATTGTAGCTGGTGATTCAGCAAAATGTCAATAGCTCTCGAATATCCTCGATAATAACGACATCCTACAACATTAATTATTAATTACATTATTAATAACATCCTTGATCTGTTAAAAATCTGCGGCAGGATGTGTTTTGCCTTGTGTCACATCTGCGGGCAAACATTTATTTTTGTTGTGCAGTAACACTTGTGAATCGACTGGCCGTGTGGAGCAGAAATGGTGCAGTGTGATTAGGGTGAGGGGTATGTTTCAATCCATATCTTTAATACTTTATGAGCACTATTATTAGTCATGTTTGTCTTAGCAATCACAGCTCATTAGAACATGTATTTTATGATTGTGTGCATTATTGTGGACACACCTTATGATAACTTACGTAACAGAGAAGGCATGGCAGGAAGGATGCAGGATGAGGTGCCTCACACGCCTGCATGCGTGAAAAGTTTCGTCACCAGCTGCAGCTGTAAGACGAGCTGCTTGAAAACACAGAGATGCTGAAATTATGAGTTTAAATCGTCTCTCACCGTCTTCTCTCATTCTCAAAGTACCAGTCTACAGAATCACTTATTCTTTATTAACCTTCTCTTGTGCACATTTTAGTGTTTTGTTTTCTGCTGTTTCCCTACACTGTAAAAACAAAACTTTTTTACTGCCTTAATTTTTAGGTTTAATCGGTTTGGCTGCAGAAGTCATTTCAACTTGTTCTTTGTAATCTTGACTGGTCTTGAGTTGCTGTGACTTACAAGAAATAGTTGGAGAATCGCTTAACCTGTTTTTTTTCAGTCAGGGTTTAAAATATTACATTGAAATGACTTGTGCAGCCAAATTGATTAAACTTAACAATTGAAGGCAGCAAAGTGTTGTTTTTACAGTGTACTTGGCCGTTCTGGCTCATAATAATAATAATGATGAGAAACTCATGAAATAACACACAAATAACTTTGGGAATTATGAAGAAAATGAAAAATAAATTAAATGAAAGGGTTTTACTCTAGCATATTCAGTGTATTCACCGTTTGCCTAGAGTGTTCTTGACATTTTATTATTTGGGGAGTTATCCTAAAAATGTTTTAAAGAGTTTTGATCGAGTCCCTCTCTCTCTGCTCTTACTGGCTGCTTTCTTCATTATTTGCTCCAAATCATCCATTTCCAAAACTTTTTTTAAATAAAATAGTAATTTTCTAATAACAGAAATGAACATGTTGGCACGGTTCTATTTTTGTCTACAGTAATATTTTACACATGTAAGCACACAGCTTCAGATGAAGAGATTTGGCTGGGGGTGTATATTTTGGTTTAGAGAGGTAATCTTTGTGAACCCCCAATGATAAAGACACATGAAACATCAAGTCGGCCGTTGATCAGCTGTTTCATTCTTTAGCGTTTTCTTGAGGAATGTTCCGTGTGCCCTACCCAGTGCATCACTGCGGTTCTGTTCCATTATCAGCGTTCTATTACACCTTTAGTAAAGATCATCAGACGAGGTTCTTTTATTGTGTTCAATCATATCGAACTTTGATTACATGGACAAATAATCTTAAAGAAGTCGTCCGTCACAGCGCTGATACCAGCCGCTGTTTGCAAACATCACACAAAGACGTGTGTAAAACAGTTCCTGCCTCTTACTAAACCTGTAACTTTTAATCTGATGGCAAATGAAATCATTGTTTATGAAGTCTTTCTTATGTATACGGTTGGCAACGTGCTAATCTGGTTTAATACAAACTCAGATCTGATTTAATACAAACTTAGATCTGGTTTAATACAAAGTTAGATCTGGTTTAATACAATTGTTGATCTGATTGAATACAAACTCAGTTCTGATTGAATACAGTCAGTGCTTTTGTTTTTATTGATTTAATCCTTTCAATTTTGTTATTAAACTACCAGACAAAAACTGGAAACTGAACTGACTTTTCTTCTGTATTTCAAAATAAAAGTCATGGAAGAATGCATTTAAGCATTTGGCAGACGCTTTTATCCAAAGCGACTTACATTGCATTATACTATCCATTGGTTCTGAGTATGTGCAATCACTGGGATTGAACCTATGACCTTGGCGTTGTTAACACCATGCTCTAACCACTGAGCTACAGGAAAGCTCAGTGGAAGAATAGATATTTATATATCTTTGATTAAAAAAGTAGCTACCTTCTTCTCAGAGTTACAGTTCTGCCCACTTGTTTTATGTCAAGCTGCTTTGAAATGATCATTATTGTGAAACGCACTATACAAAACAAAATTAATTTTCACAGTCAACTTCATGGGGAGCATCCAGAAATGATTTAAAGGGACAGTTCAACCCAAAATGAAAAACCTTTCATTATTTAGTCACCTTCCTGCCATTCCAAACCTGTATGACTTTTCTGCCTCTAAAGAACAAAAAAACATTGGTAACCAAACAACAATGGCACCCATTGACTTATGAACACAAAACCACGGCAGCATATCTCAAAATATCTTTTATGTGTTTCTCAATAGAAAAAATCATACAGGTTTGGAATGACATGAGGTTGAGTAAATGATGGAAGAATGTTCATTTTTAGGTGAACTGTCCCTTTAACAACACTGATTGTGTGTTTGCTGGCCACTTATTGGTCGCTCTTCTCGTCACTGTCTCTAGTGTGTCTGATTTATTTATAATTTTATCAGAATAAATACAAGAATCTTTTTGAAATCTGTAAGTACAATGACAGAGCAGAAACATTATCAAGACCACGTGATGATGGAAATGCACCAACTATGAACGTTTATGAGCGTTTATCACGTCTGACAGTGTAATGGCGTGGGCAGGCCTCACATATGGAACTATGTTTAGATTAATGTGTCATATAACAAACCAGTTTGTTATTGTTTCATTGTGTTGCAGCGTTCTGATGTGTTATCAGATTGGACTCCACCTGCCATCGATCTGTTGAAGTGAAACCAGGGCGTTCACGTGGGATCAGTCCGATCAAACGCATTGAGATGAAAACATCATTTTATTGATCTGAAGTCATATTTAAAACAGATAAGTTGCCGTAATATATCATCTTAAATACTGTACAAACAATACAGTCATGTGAGAAATAAAGATTTCGTCAATGCGAGACAATCGTATCGGCCAAACGTCAATTCGAGATGAACTTTAAACGTCACAAAGATTTTAATTGTCACAGAATCTATAACAAGAGTGTAAATATATGGAAAGCAACAATGCAGCCACGAGCCAGTCAACAATGTACAGAGCACAATGTGCATGAGCTTAAAGACATGAACAGAAACATTATTAAACACAATTACTGATGGAAAATATATGAAAGCTCAGAGCTTGTATTCATCTGTATCCGTTTACATGTAAGAAATCATTTTAAACACTCTTGGATACATCATTTATATTACAAGCATCTTCTGCATAAGATTTAATACCTGTAGTTTAACTGTAACATATTTATTGGGAAATGTCATTAAAAGCTATTAAATAAATTTCTACATGTTTGAATTGATTGTGTATTTCGACATTTAAACTAACATACTCAATGTAGAATGTAAAGCATTTATTCTTATGAATTTAGTAAAATACAAAATGGCTTTTTTTCAAATTCCAGAACTAACTACATCCTCTGCCATTTTCACGAAACCATTGTAATGTCTCTAAATCAGTAATAATACAGTAATTACTATCAGTATTTTTTATCATTTATCCCTTTTAAATAAGTAACGAAGGACACTCTTAAAAATAAAGCTGCTTCTCGATACTATAGAAGAACCATTTTTGGCTGTATGGTCCATAAAGAACCTTGAACATCTGTAGAACCTCTCTGTTTCACTAAACGTTCTTTGTAGTGAAAAAATGGTTCTTTAGACTATAAAAAGGTAAGAAAGAAATTGTTCTTTAAATGGTACTTTAAAACGAATGGTTCTTTGGGGAACCGTAAATGCTTCCTCTATGACATCACTGTGAGAAACCTTTTGGAACCTTTATTTTTAAGAGTGTAAGTTGAGGTCTTGTTGAAGGTTGTATGAAAATAAATTCTACTGTAAAAATACAGTGTATTATAATAAGTGAAAACCCTGTGAATACAGAACCCTGTCGAAATCTCTTCATGCCCTGTTCCCCACACACGGGGGTCAGAGTACCTGTAGAATGAAGTCAAAATGTTAGAATTACACAGAAGACTCACACAGAAGCTGCTTGTGTGTGTGTGTGTGTGTGTGTGTTACTCTACCTGTGCTCTTCATTTGTTCACCACATACATTCCTGTCCGGTTTTTTGGAGGTTTCTCTCTAACATCCTGTTGATACAGTTGATGAGTCAATTAACAAAACACATAGATAATTTGTATAAAGGAAGACTAGTAAACTAGTATCTAACAGTGTATCTATAACATAAACTTGCTAAGAAGATGTTACCTTTAAGTACATGTAGCACACTTATTAAGACACGTGTGTATGTGTGTATGTAAGACTCTACAGGTGCAGGTGTGTTCAGCGTTTGTGAATCTAACGTCAATGTGCCTCTGTGTGCGAAAATTACTTCATGCAAAAACAAAATCTTTGCTCCTTGTGTCCAACTAAAAATATTTGAGTTTGTCTCTGCTGGTTGTGGGTTTTGTTCAGATGTGGGCAGGATATTGTGATCAGTGTTGATGTGGCTGCTGGGTGATGGAGGAGATGCAGATGAAGGCCTCTGGGTCTCTAAATGGGAATCAAATTCCTCCGCTTAAGGTTTCCACTCAGAGCCGCACAAAGACGCGCCTGTGCGACCAGCAGACCCACTGGAAGCTTTTGGTAACAGTAGCCAGTTTTTCCTAGTTCAGATCTCTGATTGTGGGCTCAGTGTGAGATGAGACTGCAATGATGGTGGTGAAAACCCTTCGCACGGTCACAACACCCAGCTAACAAATTTAGTGTAAGAATGTTTCCCTAATGTTTCCAGTAAGTAACAAAAACGTTAAAATGGTTTGTTTTGAAAGTTCACAAACTATTTAAGCATAACGTTTTGATATATGTTATATAAAGTTTAAAAAAATTATTTATAAACAGGTTTCTTCAAACTCTCAAAAATAGTGTCACTGGTTGTGTTTACGTTGTTGTGTCGGGCGGGTCATGATGTTTCATGTAAACAGAACTTTAATGGCATCACAGTATTAACAGTATTACAGGAAAACAATGTGCGCATGCCTCAGAGTTGTTTTACTTTAGCTTAATGTCGTTGGCTTTGTTATTGTGTTGTATTTTGTGAGCGGTTTTGAAGTTTTTATATGATATATTTTATGTTTCCATTTAACTTGTATTGCTTCATGTGTGAGTCGTCTGAATGATCGAGTTCTGACAGAAATTTGTTGTTTTCTAACAGAAAGAGCTGCACACACGAGTCACAAACAGCTTCATCCATCACACGAGCGCAGGCAGAGCTGTGTGAGAGTGAGATGGGACGAGAGCTCACCGCTTGTTTGCCATTGGCTGCATCGATGCTGTGTGTGGAGTACATGGGGATTTCAGGATTGTAGTACATGGGGACAGCTAGCGCCGGTTCCTTCACTACGGTTCTTTTGTTCGGCCAACAGCAGCACATCACCAGCTGTGAGGAACATCATGATCAGCACAGAACAGTATTTATGATCTGATGAGTTTAAACACCATTATTATTCATTATCATTTAACACTAACAGTACATTCATATCACAAACACATATCACTGTCTATCTGTCTGTCTGTCTGTCATTATTATTATTATTATATTATTGTCATTTTTCTGTAATATTTGTAGCCATCATATGGTGAGAATGTCAAAATGAAATGTGTTGCTGACAGATTTCCGTTTCTTTGTTGGAAACGTTTAAAATTAAATTATTTTATTGCTGTCAATGTTTTTTCATTCCCAAGGCGACAGAGGGAAATCAGAGATTGTAGGGTACATAATCTATAATATATAATATGACATATTTATTTGTATCTCTTTCTCTCTTTATATGTGTATATCACTGTACCATGCAGTATTTGTGTAAAGAGTGTTAGTATTTTTTTCTTCACCTTAGTAACTTTGTGTAAAACCCACTTATGCGCCTATATCCCAAATATCTGAACCCAGATTTCAGAGCAAAGTTGCTTCTAACAGACCCGGTTCACTCACCAGGATGATCAGAAGGATGATGAGGAGTAAGAGGCTTATGGCCGCCAGCACTAACAGAGCGATGCCCCAGCCCGGCACTCCAGCTGCGGGTGTGCTGGGTGAAGCTGTGGAAACGAAGCTGCTCGTCGGGATGCTGCTGGTGTTGTTKTGGTTGGATGGTGACAGTGTGGCGTTGGGTGAAGCAGTGGTGGTGCTGTCGGTGACTGTTGTGTTAATGGGTGAGTGGGTTGTGTTGGTGTCTGGGTGCAGTGTCGTGGTGTTCACTGTACTGGAGCCCAGCGAGGTGAAGTGTGTCAGGAGGTGAGTGGAGGTGGAGGGTGTGGTCGCTGGTGTGAGGGTGGTGGTGGTATCTACAACTGGTTGTTGAGTGGGTAGTTCATCTGCAATGGGAGAGAATGTCATTTATGAAGTTACACACGTGTGTTTTAAACTAAATGGCACATTTTTTTTATTTCTGCACCCATTTGAACAGGTTACAGCATGTACACCTCGTTTCTGCTTATGCAGTATGTGTAAATCAAACTTAAATTTTAACGTGTGTAAGAACAATGCTGATTTTAACAGGGAACGTTCTCAGAACATTGGCTAATGTTCTCTAAAAGTTCTCTCAATCAAAATCGGATGTTTCGAACGTTCCTAGAACGTAACAATTTAATTACTTAATGGAAATGTTAGGGAAACATTGTTATGACCTAAAATGGTTAGCTGCTGTTAATTTACCTTCAACAAAGTCAATGTCGATGGCTAGTTTCGGAGACTGAAGTTGTTTGTATCGTGCTATAAACAGAGCTCTCTCCAGCACCGGATTGATCATGATTGTCCCAAACAGCAGCTCAGCACCGACGATAACCGACCCGTTTCTGCAAGAGAAACGTAAAATCAGACGCTCCTGCGGGCTCAACCCTCTCCTTCATTCTGTTGTGTGTTAATCTGAGATTATGTGCTTTCAGACCTGAAGGTTATTTCATCTGTGCGCACATATTCCAGAGGAGTGGGGCTATAAACTTCCAAAAACTGAAAAGGGAAGTACAGGCACACAGTCAGTATATAATAGGTAGGGTACTCAAAAGAAGCATAATCTCTGCCCTTCAATCGAAGGTATGCAAATTCATAGTTTGACAGGCAGGTAGAAAAACCTATCATTGCATTCGGACCGAATGCAGTGATTGGACAAGCATCTAATGGTCCTGCGTCTTCCACAGAATATACACAAATAGAATTACATTACATTACTTACTGATTGCAATCAGGATGTGAAGAGACTTTCAACCAGCATAAAAATGTTTCTGGAAAAAGATCATCTCTCTGCCTAATATCTGCCTTAATAATTATATATCATTAGGTTTTGAAATTAAAGTTTAGCTTTAATTGATACTTATATTTACAAAAAAGTAGCATGCTAACACCATCTGATGATCACAATGATTTGTGGATTTCTAGACCATGTGCAATTCACCTGACTATTCAGATTCACTGTTAGCTCTGGAATACTGCAGACGTCTTTCATAAATGTCTACCCAAGATTCCTAAATAACCTCATGTGCTCTTCATACACACAAGTGTGACCTATTAAAGAGAGACACTTACCAGCTCATCAACTTCCTGTCTGAGTGTTTTATACTCCGCTGATTCCTGATCCTCAAGTGTGTCATTAAAAATACGGTTTGTGATCCTGATTTCCATGTAAAATTTGGTCTTGGGCTGTATAGTGGTGAGGACCGTGCTTTCTGTTGTAGCTGTCACTGCAAACACATCCACTGAGTTCCAGTCTAAAACTAATTATGATGGATTGTTAATGAAACATTTTAAATTACTGTGGTTTTCTGTTGCAGTAAATAAAAAAACAATAATGCATAAAAATTTACTGTCAAATATTTTGTAAACAGCAGGACAGTATGGCAGATATGATGTTTAATATATTGATAATTTTGTTAACATTATAGTCAAGGTCGATGTTTTCGTGTCGGTGATGGAATTTGTTTGTACATTAATTAAAAGGAATTTCTCCTCTTTTACATGCACCCAACAGAATCGTACCAAATCTTTTTTTTTTTGCTAACCACTTACTTGCACAAAGTACAAATAAAGCATTACGTCCAATTACTGCACTCGTGATTCACATTTTTAAAACATTGCATCTCACCCATGAAAAGCACAAGCCAACCCAAAACTGAGGTGATGGAGATAAACATCCTATCTGAAGAAGAGTAATCTCTCAGTGTGTGTCCTCTGTCAGCAGTCTGAGTCCAAGCACAGCTCGGGAGAAAGTGCCTCTTTATCTGACTGAACAGTCTTTTATTGTTTGAGCACCTGAGCAGGTGCTCAACTCACTCGTGTGGGCGGAGCTACTTTACTTCCTTTTCTCTGGGGTTATTTCTGAAGAAAAGATAACAATAATGCAAAACATTCAGAAGAAAGAAAACAAACTCACACACTCTCAGCTGTTTCTCAGAGACTGCAATGAGATTAATGGAGACTTTTACTGACGTCTCCAGCTTCTCTGATCTTTCTCTCATGTACTCTCACGTGTCTATAGAGTTTCAGAGATCTTAAAATGTCTCACACTGATCTCACACTGTGCTCAGATTTGCCAAGATTATCTCAATTGTTTCTCATCAAATTCTCCCAAGAGCAAATTATTTGAGCTACGCTTTCCATATTAATCTGTATACTCTTACTGTACATCAACAATTGTCTCTTCATCTTATTTCTGATTAATTTTAAGAGAAACAAATGTAGTTCATTCTTAAATGAGACTTAACTGAGAACTCAGTTATTTCTCCTGAGCATTAAAAGAGCCTCTTCTGAGCAATAATATGAGTTTTTTGGGATATTTTTACAGTAGTGTTTGAAAAAGAGAATCTAAATGTGTTTTCTGCTTGAAAAATACTCAGGTTTTCATTGGTTTAAAAACGCTACTTGCTCTGCAGCGCCAACTACTGGCGGAGGGCTGATGTTTGTTCAGGCGCATATTGAGGTCTGTCTTTTGGTGTGATGCAAAACGTGACGTTCTAATACAGTTTGTCATATTTATCACGTATTTAGCAAATTCGATAGACATAGGAGCAGAAGATGTATTTTTTAAAGATATCAGTTTAGTATGTATTTATCAGTAGATGTATTTGAGTACATTTGATGAGTTTTTAAATATGCAATCTGTAACTTTTGCCTATATACCTCCCTCTTGGAAACATCACATTTTAGGGTACTTTACGTACCATTCGTATGTCGAACTCAAATGAAGCCAAACTGACCCGACAGCTCAAATTATAAATCATTGTTATAAACTTACAGTTGTGAATCGGGGTAAGATAAGGAGATCATTTTGAGCACTGATCTGTTATGTACTTGCTCAATAACCGATTTCGTTTTGTTTTTAAACTCTAAAAGTTACAGATTGAATCTTTAAGAGTATAAAATATAAGAAAATTACTTTGCCAATGTATTACTAATATTATTACAGTTGTGTGGATTACAAAGTTTGATTTTGAAGGAACACACGCTCTTGAAATGTATAGCTTGAACGCGTTCTCTGCCAGGTCAATAAAAAGGGCCGGGAACGCCCATTTTGGGCCCTGTTTCCAAACAGTATAATACATAAGGAAGTAATTATTATATAAACATATTATTCTGTAATATCTTTCAAGCGTGACTGATAACCAGTGCGCAAAGAGTCGATCTCTGTGCCAAAGTGCTAAAAGATGACGTCACCAACACACCGTGACGTCAGCTGTGACGTTTTCCAGTGATGCATTTTCCTCTGGCTGCAGCAGGGGGCGTCTCTCAATCACGCTTGTGCGCTATCATCCTGTAAATGTAAAATATTTTCTATATTTTGTCACTTATATTTTTAGATGTAATTAGATTCTTTTCTGGAAAAACATCCTTGTGGTACATTTATCTCAGGGGGTTTAACACAATTCTGTGGATGAATAGTGTCAATGTTTTGGTGTGTTTGTGTGTGTCTGTATTTTGGGCTGTTAAACGCCTCATTTGGTTTTTCCAGGATTTTAGTGAAGTCACCCTGAAACATTCGTGACTCTCTGCACTGAATTCAACCTCTTGTGTGTCTTATTCAAATATAATTTTAATGTTTCTCCAATGTTCTTGTAAGCTGCTTTATATTGCTTTCATCCTTATAAATTGCATTAATTTCCATTAAAGCACAGCTGCTCGTTTGTTTATTGCTATGAACTTAATCTTTGATCAGACTTGTTTGTTAAGGAAATGCATCTGGTTTATTGAGATGATTTATTCACTGTCTTAAATGACTAAAAGACTGTGCAAGGACTGGCCGTCTACTGTAGAAAACATCACAAACAGAATGTCTCAGGTTGTATATTACAGTTTCATATAATCAGGACAGTTCCAATAGCAGTGGTGCATGTAAATGCTTAACCAGAATACAGATT
>JAZGTJ010006604.1:4800-24567 GCA_036877575.1 Botia almorhae | reverse complement strand
CTTTCCAGATGTTGCTCAGCAGCCCCATGAGAACCCCAGCGATGGGAGATGTATTAATACATCCTATTGATTAGATCAGGACCCCTGACAGTCATTTGCAGAGATACCATCTGGCTGCTGTTCCAATGCCTTCACCCAAACAGGACGTGACACCTTATTAATCTCCACCGCCACTCCATAGATGCTTCGCCTTTTGCGCACAGAAGCCCAACTCTGTCGGAGTGGCAAGCGGAGACGCAGGCGGACCTGAAGGGTGCAAGAAATTAAGGTTATTACACAAATTGAGCCATATGGTCCAAATATTTCAGAGCTGAAATTTACTAGGCAATAAAAATTGCTCCTGCCTTCCTAATGGTGTAAATTACAGTTTAACCATGGCTCTAATGATGTCCTTCTGCTGCCTGTAACCACTCTAACATGAAGGACATTGTTTAAAAAATGCACAAGAAAAAATATAGGGGGGTTGGAACACCAGCAGCATGTTAACAATCTGTTAGCTTATCGTTAAGAACAGTGAAGAGTGCATAAACATGATGGTCGTGCATTGGACCGCGTCTTTGTGTGGCGTCGTGTGCGCACAGTTGAAGTGGAGTACAGCTATCAGAGCAGAACCCAAAGCAGCTCATTTGGGCCCTGGTTGAACCCAACTGTAGTCATTTGCAGGAAGGACAAACAGAGGGGAGCTCCCAACGGGCTGTGGGTTTTGATTGTGGATTCCTCTGTGCCTACAGCAGAAGATTTGAGATCTATCAGGGGTTCAGATGTAAACAGTGTTTATAACACACAGTAAAGTGTTTGGGGTAATTTACTATCTAAACCACACACATATATATAGAGAGAAGGAGAAAGAGAGAGGGGGGGCGTAACAGTACAGTCAAATTACTATACATAGCTTTAGTCTGCTTTTATGTTGTTTTATGTTGTACATAAACACTTTTAAATCCAATTTCTGATTTAAAGAGCCAGAGTTAGTGGCATACTTGACTGCATGCTTTTCTTTCTGTTTTCTAAATACAGCTTTGATTGTTCATAGCCCTGATTGTCGTACATACTTGGCCCCATTCAGAGGAGGTAAACGGTACTGATCTGTTTCTTTATGTGTGTTTGCATGCATGATGATTTGGTTCTTCAGACACCAGCCGAGTCTGAAGAACATCTCAGTGATTCAAGAGCCCTCCATCTGATTGAGGCCATCCAAACAGAACTTTACATCTAAACCACAAATAATTAATGGTGTCCAGGCATCTCACGAACGGGGTCGTAGTCTGTTGTTTTTACTGCAGAACTAAAGGGTAGAAGGACTGAAATGAGGTCTGTGGACCCTCTCAACAGTTGAGAGCTGAAGGTACATGCAGGAATAGGATGAATGTAGAGGTTGTACCATTAAAGGAATAGGACAGGATGTGTGGAGCATCAAGAGGTTTTGAAATGTCCTTCTCTGCATTTTATGTATACTGGAATCTGTAAGCTATAACGTATCTAAGTGTATGAAAGCATCTATGTGGATTGTAGAAGCTAAATGGTCTTTAAAATCTGTTGCTAAGAGTCTTAACCATATGTAGACGGATTCTGTGTTAAATGGCATATGGTACATGATGGGCTGGGGTTATCGCATTGACAGTATAATTAACCAAGGCACTGGCTCCACTTATGTGACTTTTTTGCCTATGTCTGGTGTTATAAATAAGCAGCTACTTTAAGAACTTAAATAAAAACAAAATATTTATAAAAGGTTTTTAAGGATCTTTCTCTCTGTAGTTTAAATTTGTTTGCAACAGTAAACATCAGTACCATCCTCTTTTCAAATTCTCATACATCTCTCATTCTCATACAGAACCCAGGTATAGTTTACTTTAAACAAGGCCCAAAGCCTCAGCTCAGCCCCAGGTTCTATTTGATGCTTTCTGATATGGCATTTCCTGGGTGCTGTAGCTGTTAGCGTAATATTAATAAAATCCAGCTCAGGCTGAAGTCAGCATCAGCGAGCTGGGACAGTGTGTCTACTGTATGCAAATGAAGCCGTCCCACACCTTTGAAGGGTCAGGAATCTCCACTTTCATCTAATCAGCATAATTGTTGTGACAAATCCACATGGTTATTCTTAATTAAAATCATCCCCTGGCCCAAGCAGCCCCCAGCACTGTCACAGGAAATAACACATACGCAAGCCGCTGATGAGACGACAGACGAGAGAAGAAGAGTAAAGGGTTTTAAAATACTTTTTTCCCTTTACAAATAACTGATTTTCTTGATGTTGAAACCAGCGAGTCCTCTGTCTGGCTCGATTACAGGTTTAAAAACAAACAAAGTTTAAACTGTTCTTTTGTTTTAAAAAGACAACTGACTGTTTCTGGCTTCTATGTGAAACCTCACTTATCACTGTAGGTGGTGAGGTCATTAACAATGGTTTTTATATGTGTATTTTTGATCATTGAATTTACTCGTGTGATGTGATTGCAATATTTAGAATATAAATTGCTCTCTTTTGCTAACACTAATGGTGACACCAATAAACCATTTTTGAAATTTATTTTAATACGGTTAAGAATTTAATTGCTTCATGTTTGGTGGATCTACACATACCCAAAAGGCAGCATAACAAATTCTCTTAATCAAAACTTAAACACTTCCCGTTTTAGGGATTTGTGCCATAAACATTTATTTGTAAAGCTATAACAAAAATCAATTCTCCTAGTCGCTTTTTAATGGTTGCCTTGAGTATCCAGGATAAGCGCGTGCCTGCTTGTTAATGTCTCTGTGCTGGTGTTTGGGAAAGTGTTAGATAGCATTGCCATCTAGGGGCAGGATATAAGTCTCTGTGCTGAGATAAACTGAAATGGAACAGCTGTCTCCGTTGACAATGTGCATATGTTTGCTGGTTTATAGTCCAAATGCTCTCCATTTTTCAACCACGTAAAAAGGTAGATTTTTAAATGCTTCAGTGCCTCCCGGAGCTGTAATGAATTGGGGTGTAAAATCTGCAGAGGGGCAGTAGAGGTGAGGTCTGCTGTTTTACTGTCACTACTGAGAATTATGTTTGTGTTTTTCTAATCGAATTAAATTTTATTCCATGAATAAAAAAATCTTGCTGTTAAAAACAGACTGTATTTGCGAAACTGTGATAATGTGGAAACCGGTGGCGGTGCTTTTCCCTTACGAATTTAATTTTATATCATGCTTGTGAATATTGATATTTATGTGTCGTCTTATGACTAAATGAGGATGGTACTGGGTTCCTCACCGTTAATTATAAAGTCAAGAGTACTGCATAAGTGAAACATTTATAGCATATTAAAACTAAGTTAATAAGTGATAAGTAATGTTGTTTGTGAATGATTTATATATGCATAAAAACTATAAGAATATACATATAAATTTAATAAATTTGTGTTTTTATAGTTATTATTATTAACATTAATAGTGTTATTATGCAGAGTATGTGTGTTTATTTAATATATGCCACTATATTTGTGTGTTTTATGTTGTTGGGCAGCATTAATCAGGCATGTTTTTGTATTGGAGACGTACTCCATGAACAATGTGCTTGTATAGTTAATGGAGCCGGCCAGGTGTCCAGTCCCTGGGTTACCATTCAGACTGTAAAGCCTCTCCTAGTTCTATGTCAATCATCAACGTGAAAAAGAGGGTTCTTTTGGTCAAGCATTACTGCTGCAGTGGTTTAAACCTGCTTCTCCAAATAGAATCATGAAGGTATGCTGACACAAATGTTAAACTGCATTGTCATGCTTCAGAATGTGCCTTCATTTAACATCTTTATGTTCACATATGTACAATGTCTTTAAGGAAGGCAGCAGCTTGGAGTTCAGTGGTCTCACACGGCAGTTCTTGTTCTGCCATCTGGAACACTTATTCTTGAAGCTTGCACAGATGTGTCAGGACCAAGGAAGCCACTCCTGCTTCTCATCCAGCCCCTGTGGTACAGCAGGAAAGTAGCCTTCTTATAAGGCAGATACATTGATAAAGTGAGATAAATTCTAACAGGGGAGGGAAGGAGTCAACCTTGAGATTTTTCTAATTTTCCATCTTTGGCATAGATAAAAACGGTCAGGAGGAGGAGGGACAAATGAGGAATGGCTAAATCTGGTGCTGTATATGTTGAAGTGAAACCTAGATAGTGGGTGATAATAATGGTTCATCAACATTATCAACTCACAACTCACAACTGCTTTTTTCAAACGACCTTCCGTTTATTCTCCTGGTGTCCTCTCATCTCTCCCTTTTCTCCTGCAATTTCTTGATGTCCTTCTGAAGGAGAGAACCAGCCATTGTCTGTACTACACATTTTGGGGGGAAAAAATCTCATATTTACTAGCATTAGCCCCAAAATTTGATTTATATTTCTAAATATTAAGTTTATCGGGCCTGAAAAAGATTTAAATAATATACAATTATTAACCACTTTTGTTTCTAAAGAAGGTAAATACATTTGTACACTTTGATATTTTAAGAGTGTGTGTTTATCTGTAATTTTTGCGGGTTTGAGGAGGCTGCGAGTGGAGGCTGCGCTCTGTTAGGCTTAACTATGGTTTTGCTACAGCAACCAGAGTTTAATCACGGTATTTGTATTTGTATAACTGTGGTTATACAATATATACAATATATTATAATAAAATATATTATATACTAATAATATAATATTAGTAATACAATATATTACTATAATAAAACCATGGTTTATTTTTGTGATACGTCATACTTTATTCTTGTTATGCATAGTAGTTCAGCACAATCGTGTCATACAAAGCAGTCCTCCAGTAATATTAAATTAGCATGAGTATTTGTTGCAAAAGTGTTAAATGTTACGCTCATCTACACTCTCTCATTCACACGGACAGGCTTTTAATCTAACTCACTATATTCATCGCACCTCCATCCCCTTACAAGACCTTTCTTTAATTGACAGCCTAGCCTTTGAAGCAAAATAACATTAGCATTTGAGTGTCAGGCCCGAGAGGCGTGGGCTGATCAGGATGAAATTGATAGAGTTTGCCTGATTGTTCCATCTTATTTATGAGCGGTAATTTATGACAGCTGGCGGGCGGAGCTGAGCGATGATGGACAGGCAACGGGGCCATTAATCTGGGCTCGGTTGAATGCTGACGATTACGGTCGAAGGCATTGAATTTGCTGTTAGGTCTCCCAAATGTGGTATTGGAAAGACCTTTTAATGCCTATTGGCTCTCCCTGGGGAGGTTGCTAACTACACTGGATGCTTGCGTGTTCATGTGTGTGGCTTGTTGCTGTGTGTAGTAATTGAAAAAATGTTTTTTATTTCCCGTGTTGTGGTACAATGATTTCTGTTGTATATTCTGTGTGTTTCAAAGACTCGTTATTAAAGACAAAACAAAACTACAGTCAGTAGTCAACTACTATCAGTTTTTGTAGTAGTGGTTATCGTACTTATCGTAATGTTATCGTTATCGTAATGTTGAGCAGGGGAGTTTCTAGGTCAGAAGAGATAAGGGGGTACTTCCTAGCCCCTAAGAAGTACCCCCCCCCCATAAAACAGCCCTACTGTACCCCGCTGCCTCCCACCAACTCATGGATTATCTGCAAGGCAGTTACATTATTTTATAAATGATTAATGGATAACAAACCAATACATATGGTACTCTGCATTTATTGAATTTTGAACACACTGTATGAACAAAACACAGTGTTTTAAGTGCAACATATTCCAAAAGGGCTTTTGACAATACATCAAAGCCCCCCCCCTCGCAACGCCACTGATGTTGAGGTCCCCACTTTGTTTTTTCCTTTAGTTCTCATACAAGGGCAAGTGTCCCAGTGAAATCAAAGCCATCCCATGTTAAGAGGCTACATATTTTATTGACACTTTTATGTCAAATCTTAATTAGCCTAGTGCTCATAACAGAAAAAGGAACTTTTGGCCCTGTGTCCATGACTGGGGCGTGGCCACGGCCAATCAGGAGCTGTCGCCGGGCAGACTCAGCCCTACTGGTGTCCACCCACATCCATTAGCACTAGCCCATGAAATAGTTTTATTTTCCCGCGTTAATTACAGCTCTGTATGCAAGTGCTTCAGCAGCTATAAAACGTCTGTGCCTCACACAAGGGCACGAAAATGTCCTGACTGACTTTAAAATAGAGCCTGTATTTCTATTCACAAAATTTGTATTCGGGAATCAAAATGATTTATCAGCGAGGAATATATAAAGTTATGTGTCTGTTTGTCCTGTGGTCATTCCTGACGCCACCTTTGTCGTTAGCATGATCAAAGCGACTGTGTGCTAAACCGTCAATCTTCCTCTTCATTGGGCGACATGATGCTGTTTCTGTAAACCCAGTAACACCCTCCCACCACCAGCAACACACCGACACGTCTAGTTGTCACTTTGGCAGGGAACGGGTTTGAGTAGGAATGTGATATCAGCCAGTGTCTCATGCAGTCCCTGTATATTAGATCTATCATCTGGATTGATCACAGTGTAATTGCCTATTATTGAAGCTAATTTAAACCTATCCACGAGAACATCCATCTGCCCGTGCTATTACAACTGACAATCTACAAATTACTTACCCATGCAAATAGTGACCCCACCTGACCTTTTCCTGCTCTTCCCGTGTAATTATACAAACAGCTCGTCTAGTAAATAAGATTACTTCACCTTTCCATGTGTTCATTTACTCCTTGATGAAGGTGAAATTTAATTTTCATGTAGATTCAGACCAGAGCGATTCTGTAATGGATGCCGATGTTTTGGCTATTAATGACAGCAGGGCTTGGAGGGTGGAAGACTTCTGACTCCTGAAAGTGGTTGAAGGGGTAGTTGCCTTTCGCAAAAGGCGCCAGAGGCCGGTCCATCAGGTGAAGGTGACTCTGTTTTTTAGGAGGTGGAAGGAGTTGTGTCTCCGTTCTGTCTGCCGGGCCGCCTCAGAGCCGGTGTTGGTATCAGATCAAGGTTTATATTGGACTGCAGGCTTAAGAGAGAGCCGTCTTCATGCACTCACCTGTACGGTAATTGTGTGTGAGAACAATATTCCGGTTGTTTTCCGAGGTTTTCAGTTCACAGGTCTATTCTGAAGGAAAATTTACAGGGAAAGGGATAGTTGCAGGAAAAAAAAACATAGATGTTGATACATATACCATATATTCCAATATTAATACATGCTCAATATAATCAATGCAGTAGTCAGGCATGTTTAGGATAGCAGGATGGAGAAATATCATCAGCATTAGGGCAGACTCTATGGTCTTTTGGTACAAAAATGTATATTTTGGAAAATTAGGAAGATGTAAATATGGACAGGTTGTTTGTATAGAGTCTTCACACAGAACAAAGACTCATAGCAGCTGCTACCTAATATTAGTCATATGCCAAAAAAATTCATATAAACAGCAAAGACAGAGTTCCATAATCGTGTGTTTAAATTCTAGTTTTCAAATTAATTTAAAACTTCCTATCTGTTTGTTGAGCTTTCAGAGGGTGCGTCCCATCAACAGACTCTTTACGATCTAAGGCCCTTCACAGTGTACTCTATAGGCATTGAGGCTTGCACCTATAGTTGCATCTGCAGTCAAGGCCCCCTGAGTGAGCTCTGTACCCAGGACTCTGCCCCAGCACAGCAACCCCTGCCACACCCTGCCATCACCTCCCGTTCTGGTGAAGTGGGACTTGCTTCTTCAGCCTGACGGCATCATTGAGAAATACATAAATAGTGACTTTTTCAAATTGGTTTCCTGAACACACCCTGCCATTGGTTGGATAACTGATAGCTCCACCCCAAACTCACACCATTGGTTGAGTCTACTGTATCTGGGGAAGCTCAAACAAAAAATGATTTACTTACATTAACCTGAAACATTCTTATGGAGAAAAAAAAAATACATTGAGGAGACTTTTCTGTCTTCCTCTGAAACTCATTGATTCTGTTTCATTGGCCCTTTTTGTCCTCCTCTCTCACCTTCCTGTCTTCAACCTTTGTCTTTCAGGTTACCCGCATCACAGACAGTGACTGTACCAGCTCGCATGTCATCAAATACAGCAAAGCCACTGGTACAGGTGTGTCTTCTCAGCACTGACTGCCAGGTGAAGATGACTCTCATTATCATAATGGGAGAAACGGGCTTGTGTCTCCATTCCGTCTGAGCAAAGCCAATCTAGTGCAGTATCACTGCTGCAAGCCCATAGCCTTTATCTAGAACAATGCAAACTTCTGCATTTTTAAAACTAAAATATGCACTTGCTTTAAATGTCCACAAGAGGGAGTGCTAATACTTCTTTCCAGAGCAAATGGTTATTCAGTTTTACACACAACGCACTGATTTTACTATTTCTGTGCTATGTAGATATTGTATTTAGACTGAGCAGACTATACAGATGTTTGTACATACATAGAATGCATGCGTGACTCACTTATAAATCCAGTATTTAAAAAAAACATTGGCTGTTTTTCTGGGAACAGCCAATGAAATGCCTTCAGTGGAGTGGAGACCAGGACACATGTTGCATAAACACCAGCATCATATACTTCATCTTTCAACTCACTGTTTCCTGGCCTGTGCTTGCTGCCACAGAGACCTTCCTCTTCTTTAGCCTGATGGTAAGTCCTCACTGAACGCCCATTTCTCTCCCCACCCTGAATTTGACATCTTACCAGATTTCTGCCAGGCTCTTTCACCACTCTGCTTGCCAAGCATCAATATTACTGTAGTATTGCTGCAGAATGACTTTTGTACTGCGGTTATGAGTGATACCTCAAATCATGAGACTTAATGAGTGGAGATCTGCCGTTACTTTTTAAACGTGCTATTTCAACCTGATAGTAAAACAGGAAAAAATAGTCTATAGACTTACAATGAAGGAAGAATCCGTGATCATAATATCATAAAACTTTTTGATATTACAAACAACAAAACCAAAACAAACAACTAAACCACCTAGCAACCACCAAGAACATGCTTCTCAAATGCATAGCAATATGCTAAAATAAACCCAGAACACCTTAGCAACCACCTCGCAACACCACACCATCATTGTGATGACACAAGCACAGACAGACCATGTATTCTTAAAAAAATATATGATGCTCTTTTTCGGATGTACTCTGAGTTTCCTATAAGCTGCATTCACTTTCCATTATGTTTTAGTCTTATCTTTACCCTTTATGGATCAAATGACATTAAATGAAAAACATGTACTGATGATAAAGGCTGGATCATGGACCATGATCATTAGTCGCATTGTTACACAGCCCTGCTCAATCAATGGCTTGTCTTTTGCTGTGTTGTCATCTCTCCTAAATGACTCTGGCTAAATGAAAGCTGCTGCGTGGTAATTCAGTTGTGATGTGGGCATTTGTGATTGTGTAACAGTCACATTCTCATATCTGACAGTAAGATATGAGGAAGCAACACCTACACCAGCAGTCATAGCTACCGGGCCGTCATGTCTGTGCTTCATGTGCCTAGCCAGAGGCAGCTGAGACACGCCTTTTCCCAGAATTCTTTGCATTGGTGTGTTAGTCAGCTGATCAACACTCAAGAAGTCTTTGGACGGGGGAGCGGGGAACACTAAAATAAAGAGATGATGCAGCAATAACACAGTGACATGTAGGGCGTGTTGTATAGACGAAATTCCCCTAGTTGATTATTTCTGTTATCTTTATTTTGCAGTATGTGAGGATGATGACTTTGTGGACATGATTAAAAGCAACAACGCGGTGAAGGAGCAAACCATGTTAACAGACTTTCATTTGAAAAGCTTTCACACCCACACATAAACTGCTATGGAGAGCATCTCTGGTAATACACATTTTTGTCCATGTTCCCCTAATCTATTGCTGAGTATCACAATTGCAATACATATTCTTCTGACCTTTAACAGGGAGTGGTAGTTATAAATGTTACTGTGTCTTTATTCAATAATATCAGTACAACAATGAAAATTATGAAAGGGGGCATCTTGCTTTCTCTTTATAGAAAAAGAATCTTATTCTTTCTATTTACAGGCCAGAGTAACTGTAATTATAAAAATAATAAAAGATACTAAATTTGTAAAAATCTTGACCACTGAAGATTTCCTGCAAAGTACCGAAGTACTGTTACACAGAGAGCTAAATCTTCAACTCATTTATAAATTTATTTCACTTAACTTTTGGTTGTGATGTACACACACAATTATTTTAACTTAGTCCATTTCGCCCTGAAGTGGAGAAAAGCTTAAGATAATATTTGCAAATCATTCTCATGAATCTCAAAATCTCAAAGATTTCTAGTAACCTTATATTTTGGGGAAAGATAGTGGTCAAGATATTGCCTTTTGCCACATTTTGAGAAGACCATTTTACCTCAAAGGTACCTTACACTTCAAATCTTAATAATGTTAATTTAAGTCTAAATTCATTTAAACTCTTAAGTCTATAAATAAATGAAGTCTATAATAAAGGATTTAAGTTGTATAGAAAGTCAGCCACTTATTGTCATATGTACAATTACTGTATACAAAGTACAATGCAAAACCTTCTTAAATTCCAAGTGTCTTTATTAAATATTTCAGCAGGTTGTGTATAATAAACAGAACAAACACATAAGATGATTTAAGTTTTCTGGTATACACATATATTTATATCTTTAGATCTTATGTGTGACTTTACAGCGTCATTTTAATCATTTCACTGAAGACTATTTTTCCAACATTTTATTTTTAGTTCTTTTCTAAATTAAACCAGAGACACATTTTCAATATACACATAAAACATAACGGTTTAATGACGGTTTCTGTTGTATCTTAAAGAGAGAGAAAAAGTGAGTTTATTACAATCACTCATTTTTGTCTCTCAGGAAGAGGTTTAATTTCACACTGTGAATCTGAAGTGTCAAAACCCACCCCAAATCCAGCATAGAGTGGTTCAGTGAATGTGGTGTTGAATGTGTGCATGTGTGTAAGTGTGTGTGTTTTAGAGATGCTGTAGAAGGACAGAATACCGGCTGACCAGTCCAGATACACTCCTACTCTGTCAGAAAAGGGTGATGGGGCAGTTATGACAGTGCTTCTACTGTTGTGATGGGCAGTAAATTCAGAGTTATGTAAATTCAGACTCCAGGACTTTTCATTGTATCCAAACTTACAATTACTCAGTCCTTTTCTATTGATTCCTTTATAGGTCACTGACACAGCTGCCGTCCCTCTCAATTCAGCCTCCCAGTAACAGCGTCCATTTAGACTCTCTTTACACAGAACCTGGCGACATTGTTTTAATTTGCTTGGATGATATGTCGTCCACGTGTTTCGAGCAGTTGTCACTTTTCTGTTGTTTTCTGACAGAATGACATCATCGTTTGCTGTGTTTGGATCCAGTGTGAGATTACAGACATCTGAAAACAAGACAAGACATTTAAGGAAAGAACATTTATGACAACAACAAAAATGAAAAAGTGTGCGTGCGTGTGTGTGTGTACATTTTTGTAGTCCTGCTGTAATCCTGAGTTCTCCTCCATGATCCATACTATATAAAAAGAAATAACAAATATCATAATAATCATATTTCTGTTCTATTTTTGTTCCTTAACATCAATGCAAACCTCAAAATTATGCATTGTCTTGCTATCTAAAATGTATTTGCAATAAAATGAGTATTGCAAATGAGTAAAACGAGTAATAACAAATTATAGTATATCAAATATAAGAATTATATTTTCAAAACAAATACTGGACTTCTGCAATGCATTGCTGATTTTTGTCTTGAACAATTCGACTGGAAATGTAATAAAATTGCTTTATGATGTGTCATCTAAAATATGCTATGACCAATAATGTATTTTAAATAATGTTTTATATAATTGTATATAACTGAAGCTATAGTTTGTGAAACTCAGTTCAAAGGCTATACTGAATTGTTCATGACATAACACTTCC
The DNA here is from genome assembly GCA_036877575.1 of Botia almorhae. Taxonomy (NCBI): domain Eukaryota; kingdom Metazoa; phylum Chordata; class Actinopteri; order Cypriniformes; family Botiidae; genus Botia; species Botia almorhae. Next base: position 12,667 of record JAZGTJ010006604.1, on the reverse strand, counting down.
TGTTTTCATAAAAAATGTGTTTGTCTTTACAGTTGAAAAAAACACCTAAAGTTCACACCCTGATATGGCTTTACAGTTCATTTGTTCTCAGTCAGAACCATAACCATTTAAAAACACACAACATACTTTAAATTGCTCAGCATGCAGTTTTGATCCTTCTCTCTATCAGAGAACAGCTGGACTCCTGAGGGTCCTGGGTGATTGTAGCTCAGGTCCAGCTCTCTCAGGTGTGAGGGGTTTGAAGCCAAAGCTGAAGCCAGATAAGAACAGCCTTCCACTGTCACCATACAGCCAGATAATCTACAAATACATACTGTGATATCAGAATTATCACAATAAAAATTCCCCAAAATATTTCCTGTTTTGGTATTATGATGGTTTAGATTAGACTATAAATTACAAAAGAGAAATGCTATTCTAATTTGTATTGAAATTGAATTAGAATTTTTACTTATGTCCTTTATTTTATACATTTTGCCTAATATAAAAATTGTACTGATATAAAACTAGATTTTTATGTAAAAGAAGATGTGGGTGGTGCTTGCCAGTACAGAACCCATTCAAGTTTGACAGCATTTCTGTCGGGTGAAAACCAGTCAGATCGCTTTGAAAAGTAAATGGAGGGGCAGATGCTTCTGAGGTATCATTGCTCACAAATAGCAAGTTAAAGAAGGGTGTTTTAACAGCAGTATGTTTTTTTAAATACCTCAGTATCTCCAGTTGACAGTGTAAGCTTTCCAGTACATTAGAGATCAGTTTCACTCCTGAATTCTGCAGGTTATTGTTACTCAGGTCCAGTTCTTTCAGAGAGTTTGAGGATTGTAGAAATACAGCCCAACTTTCACAACATTCATCAGTGAGTTCACAGTAAACAAGTCTATGACAAATAAAAAAACAGCACAACAAAAACATTAGATTTAAATATTGTTTAAATGGCTTAAAAGTTTTAAGACTGCCACAATGAAGAAAAAGACATTTTTATGTGATGCACATAGTAGCAACAACATATCCCTGATGTCACCTGAATGTGCACTTTGCTCAGAAAAATGACTTCTCACATACAAAACTGTCATATATGTCAGGCAAAACATGAAAAACGAATTATATATTGTAAAATTATAATCTCTACAAATCGTCAGTGTCAGTACAGTTCATCTCCACTCCATTGGACTTTGACATTTTTAAAAAAAGTCACAAAGTTCACATACAACAGTGATTGTTGATGCTTATATTTTTATTTTTAAAATGCTACTATAATATTCAGACCATTCAAGACCCAAAGTGTAAGATGTAAGACTCAGGTTTACATAATAAACCACATGAATGTAAAAGTGTGTTGATATATGTTTATATATGTTTTAAATACCTCAGTATCTCCAGCTGACAGTGTGAACTCTTTAATCCATCAGAGATCAGTTTCACTCCTGAATCCTGCAGGTCATTGTAACTCAGGTCCAGTTCTTTTAGAGAGTTTGATGATTGTAGAAATGAAGCCAAACTTTCACAACATTTATGAGTGAGATTGCAGTCAACAAGTCTACAGCAGATAAAGCACAACACAAAAAGCTTTGGTGTATAAATAAATAATATTGTTTGTATTTTACAGATGGCCCTGATCACATGTTGATGAGCTGAGGTAAATGACCTGAGGTAAAGTTACTTTTCAAGTTTTAAAGTTGTTGTAATTAGTTGTAACATTTCCAAACAAATGCTAATCTCTGCTTTTAAAAGACATTTACATTGGTTTGGGCACTTAGTAGCAAGTAAACAAGATAATCTCTCATTTTATCTGTATATATTACTTTTAATATACATGATTTCACTCATACACAAATATGATGTGTGGCAGGGAAAACATGAAAACACATAAAATACAGTACAATTATGATCTCTAAAAATGTAAATTGTTCCTGTATCTCAGTTGGTAGAGCATTGTGTTAACAGCACAAAGGTTGTGGGTTTGATTCCCAGGGGAGCAAAAGACGTGGGTTAGATTCCCATAGAAGCACACATACTGATAAAATGTATACTGCAAGTTGCTTTGAAGAAAAGCGTCTGCCAAATGCATAAAATGTAAATGTAAAGTTTTTTTACACAGAGGTGTTAGACTCAAGTTTTAATAATAAACTAAATTAATACATAGGCGTATGTTTATATATGTTTTATATACCTCAGTGTCTCCAGCTGACAATGTGAATTTTTTAATCCATCAGAGATCAGCTTTACTCCTGAATCCTGCAGGTCATTGTAACTCAGATCCAGCTCTCTCAGAGAAGTTGATGATTGTAGAAATGAAGCCAAACGTTCACAACTTTCATCAGTGAGATTACAGCAAATAAGTCTATAACAAAAATAAAACACAACACAATGAAAATAAATTAGTGGGTTATTCATTGTATTATGCATGACAGAGACGTACATACTAATAATTTGACTAATACTGTGTCGTGCTGTATTACTGTGGCATTTTTAAAGCACATTCCACAGGCTTAAAACAGCACTACACACTTCACCGGTTAAAAATGACTCCTTTTCATTAGAGACATTTGCTAAAGAACAATCGGACAGCCATCAAAACTAAACATTCAACAGACTTTCCTGTGCTGTTAGATGTGGACAATATAATAGACAATTCAATACAATAATAATTATACAATACAATATAATACAATACATCTTCACTGCCTTGGTATAATGTCCAGATTTGGTGACAATTATATGAATAAAGAGGAGTATGGTAAAGTTCACTGCATGCACTATTCACCAAATCCAAAATGACCAACTTCCTGTTCAGTGGAGCTAACTGATGTAATTGATACAAAAAAACACCCTGAAACCTTTAAAAAGAACATTGTGAAAAACAATAGGACCCTAAAAATGGCACATAGAGAATCTGGTGAACATTTTAAGTAATGAAGTGAAACAATTCCTAATCATATTTCAATCAAATCAATAGTGATCAATAGTGATCAATAGTGAAAAGTGATTTATAGAAAAGAATCAAACTTACCAATTTCAACACAGGTTTTGTTACTGATGTTTAATCAGAAATGTTATTACGACATATCCGCCTTAATGTGCTTATAAGTTTAAGGCAAGGAAGGCCTGAACATTAATCTACTGGCACACGTTTTCCTTATTATTGTCATGTTATACAGGAAACTGTTATAATCTGAGTCACAATGTTACAATCTCTGAACAGATAGAAAGAAACATTCAGAGGTGCTTGAGAATTTGTGAACCCTTCAGAACCTTCAGAAAATAAAATGTGATTATCATCCCAAATAAAAAAAATGATTATCATCCCATTGAGAACAACAAACTCTCATCTCACCCTCACATAATTGTTAATCCTAGAGCCTCACATACTTTTTGTGTGATATTGGATCATTTTTCTCAAACTGTAAAAATCTGATGTTGTTGTAGGTGATAATTCATCATTCTAAAGGGTTCACAGACTCCCAAGCATCACTGAACCAATCACATGGTTTTATACTCACAGAGCTTTTCTGCAGTTCATCACAGCTGGTATGAATCTCCTTTTACCCTCATCTGATGTGTTGAATTTCCTCAGATCGAGTTCGTCCATCACCTCCTCTGACATCTGAAGCATGTAGGCTATTGCTGAGCAGTGAGCAGGATAGAGTTCACTCACTGGATGTTTCTGTGATGTCAAAAACTCCTGAATCTCTCTGTACAGAGTCTGATCATTCAGTTCCAACAGACAGAGGAACAGATTGATGGATTTGTCGGCTGAGAGAAGACCATGTTCGATTTGGATTTTAATATACTCTGTGGTTTTCTTGATGGCCTCTGAGCTGTTCTGTGTGTGAGTCAGCAGATCCTGTAAGAGTCTCTGATTGGACTCCATTGAGATTCCCAGCAGGAAACGAAGAAAAAGATTCAGATGTCCATTTTCATCCTGTAGGGATTTATTGACCACTGACTGTAGTAGCTGATACAGAGAGAGTTCAGCAAAACGACCAAGTCCTTCATCCAGGACTTTTAGGGGCTCCATGTTCTTTACTACATATGCCTGAAACACAAAGAACGCAGCAAGAAACTCTTGAAAGCTCAGATGTATGAAGCAGTAGATTTTCCTCTGATGAATCACAGGTTCCTCTCTAAAGATCTCTGTGCAGATCCCAGAATACATTGAGGCATCGGTGATGTCTATCCTACACTCTGTCAGGTCCTCCTCATGGAACACTGCATTGCCCTTCATCAGCTGTTTAAAAGCCAGTTCAGCCAGTTTCACAATCACTTCCTTGTTGGACTTCAGAAGATTCTCTGGTTGTCTCTCATCATACTTCTGGTTCCTTATGTTTATCTGAATGAGCATGAAGTGTATGTACATTTCAGTCAGAGTTTTAGGTATTTCTGCTCTGTGATCTTGTGTCAGGATCTTATGAAGCACAGTGGATGACATCCAACAGAAGACTGGTATGTGACACATGATGTGAAGGCTTCTTACTCCTCTAATGTGTGAGATGATTGTACTGGCTTGATGCTCATCTGTGATTCTTTTCCTGAAGTATATCTCCTTTTGAAGGTCATTAAATCCCTGGATTTCTGTCTCACGGTTGATGTATTTAGAGGGAATCTGATTGGCTGCTGCTGGTCTGGAGGTGATCCAGATGAGAGCTGAGGGAAGCAGATCTCCTCTGATCAGGTTTGACATCAAGACACCCAATGATGAGGTCTTAGTGACATCAGAAACTTTAGTACTGTCTGCAAACATTGGTGTAATTCTGCTTTCATCCAGCCCATCAAAGATGAACACAGCTTTACACTGATCATAAATCTTTGGGTCCAGATCTTGAAGTTCAGGATGAAAGTCAAGCAGAATTTGTGAAGACTGTACTGATCATCTTTAATCAAATTCAGCTCTCGAAATGGAAGCACAAACATGAAATCTACATCCTGATTGGCTGTTCCCTCAGCCCAGTCCAAAATAAACTTTTGCACAGAGACTGTTTTTCCAATTCCAGAAATGCCTTTAGTAAGAACAGTCTTGATTTTGTCTTTCTTTCTTCTTTTCTCCTTTTTATGCCCTGCTTCATGTAAATGTGTGAAGATGTCATTGCAGCAGATCTGAGTGTGTTGTGACTGTTGTGTTTGGGTTTTTTTCTCCATGTGTAAAACTTCATGTTCTTCATTCACTCCTTCACTCTCTCCCTCTATAATGTACAGCTGTGTGTAAATCCTCTTCAGGAGGGTTTGATTCTCCTGTAGTTTCATTCCCTCAAATAAACTCTCATATTTGTTCTTCATGCTGATTTTGTGTTGTTTTATGATTCTGTGCAGATCTGCAGTCTCCTCCAGCAGTGTGTGTGCCTGCAAAGCTTCTGTGTCCTGCTGCCTGGTGGGGGTCTGACAATAGGAGACAGGGCTGGCCGGATCACATCTCACTCTACTATAGATAATAAGGTATTAAGATAGTTAAGAAGAACAAACTATATGAAACTGGAAAAGGAAGAAAAACCTTTTAAAATAAAACATATTCAACTACACAAAATGCTGTTTAACAAACCGTTTTCGCTTATAACTAGTGTTGCCAAGTTCGTTGTTTTCGCACAGAATTAGGCTACATTTAAACTAGTTGTTTTATTTTCAGCAGGTTAAAGTATTAACATATTGCATAAATTCTGTTACTGAAATGCTAGCATTGAAGTAGTATTGAGTATTTTACATACAGTAATTAATCAAGCTCAATTTGCATGTAATGCATAACAGTGACTTTGTATAACATTGCAGGTATATGGGAGTGGCATATTTTAAGTTTTGATACCTGGATCATGTTACATGTTGTAACATGTCTACAGCTGTTGCATTCAAGCATTCAAGTTACATGCAAATATAAGCCATCTACTATATTAAAATAACAATCCTGCACAAATGTATCAATGATAAAACTCACAATCTTAAATATCACAAGTTTCATTACAGCAATTTATACTCACACAGGGTCAGAGGTCACGGCACACACAGGGTCAGAGGTCACTGTACCATCACTGAGTGTAGGGGGAGAATCCATAGATTTGTGACTGTTTATAGACACACAGCTAAGTTCTGAAGGTGCTTCTATCTGTATTTGAACAGCACTCTCCTCTTTATTCACACTGAGAGCCATTTTACAAGCAGCGCTATAGAAACACACAGAATATATACTGCATTTGTATATATACATCAATTATATATATATAATTGTAAGCTGTGAAACAATTTAAGTTACATTATGAAAAGCACCAAACAACTAAACCTGACTTGACTTTGTGTACCAGTTTCTTTAATTTTAATGTCTTTGTATTAAATCACTCCAACAGTGAAATGGCATACACAGGGTTCGAGGTCACTGCTCCATCCCCAAACTGATGGATGATATTCATGGATGCGTTACTCTTTATAGACACACAGCTTCTGTGTTCTGCTTCATGTGTGTGATCCGCATGCCCTTCCCCTCTCTGCTCACCGAGACTCATTTTAGACACAGTTCTCTACAAACACACAACTAAAATCAACAAGTTGCATCCTTACAAAAGCATTGAATTATTATGAGAAAAGACAACACACACACAACGTTTAATCAGTGTTTTCTCATCCAAACACTAATTAAACCATTATGTGATTAATTCATTTCAAGTCTGATCACATTTAGATAAATTATTTTAAACAACCCCATAATATGAAACACTCTCAAGCATACGGGCATACCATCACAGAAACATGTCGTCTGTCTGCAAAATCCTCATCAAAATCATCATTACAATATAAACTGACATTCTAGTAGGTTAAAACATTTTAAGACATGCAATTTAATACAAATTTACGCATTACAATAATCCTAAAGTGTTTGTACGAGCCTACCTCTGTGTTGTTTTCAAAATGTCAAATGGAGTCTGGTGAAATAGTTTCACTTTAATTTAAAACTGTTAGACCGGTTTGTTATGTTCCTGATAGACAAGGGCTAAAAAAAACAATGTTAGCTGTTTGGTACATCTGCAAAAGTGAACCAGCTGTGTTCTTTTTTTGAATGTCTAAATCTAATCCAAACACATGCACATAAGGAGAAAAGACAAAAATCATAGTTTAGAATTACACTGGCAAGCTGATTGTTTGTTTAGACAGATCGTTTAGACTGAGGAGAATTGGTTTGTTTTCAACTGTTAAAACAGTATCACATAACCTGTTAGGAAATTAAACATTCAAATTCAATGCAACTCAAACAAACAAAAAATAAAAATTATATTGTTGTAGAGAAACATAGTATTAAGCCAAACTAAAATTGGTGACCATAAATTCAAGCTGATGACAGTGACCCAAAGCAGCTTTACATGTATGATAAATGTACACAGCACACATAGACAGACACACAGACAGACACAACAAACACACAGACACAGAGAAACAAGGTAGGAGAAACACAGGTGATATTATGCATGCTATACAGTCATATGTGGGGTATGAATAGATAGTATGAGAATAATATTAATAATAAGTGCAAAATTAAAGCTGATTACAGCAGCCTCCTGATGGGCAGTACAAGGGCAGGGGAGCTGCAGCCAACGGTGGTGAAGAAAAAAACTCCAAAAGGAGACAAAACCTCGAGAGAGACCAGGCCCAGCCAGGAAAACCAGTTCTCCTCTGGCAATACTGCTGCATCTGTACAAGCTCGCCAGTGCTTGCACAACTAGACTAAGTGAGCAATGAAATATAAAAGAAAATAAATAAAAGAAAGTGATGCATTTAATATTATCCTTAATTTTATTGTGGTATTGTGTGGTGTGCGATGGGGACATCGGATGGCCTCCGTTTTTCAGCTCCATCATCTGGAATGGTTATGAACGGGAGGATGGCACGTGATGAT